>PVIJ01002913.1:117176-147361 GCA_004024925.1 Scalopus aquaticus
AAGGACATAATCTTCAACCTTTGCCCTAGGCCTAGGGTGGAGACTGCTGTCTCACACCTATTGTCTGAAACCAAGACCAATGATAAAAGAAACATCTTTATGCTAATCTCGGGAGGAACTAATCTAAGCTGATTTTATCAGGCCAGGAAGGGAAATAGGGGAAGGGGTTAGTTGTTCTTTGTTCAAACATTAGCCCTTGCGGGGCAAGGAAACTTCATTGTTTCAAGGATATCTCGCTGCCAGGAGCTAATGAGTAAGGCCAATGAATGCAGGCATGGTGGAGAAACTTAGTGACTGTTCTCCTGAAATTATACTTAAATTTATTTGCAAGAAGAAATATCGCATCCTGACTTTGGGAACACTTCTTTGAAGGCTCCCCCCATAGAGTGACCTTGTCAAGACAATATGGGGGTCTAGGTTGCGACAGTGGGGCACCATTCCTGCTTAACAAGCCTTCCAGGTGATTCTGATGCCCACTAAAATTTGAGACCTCTGGTCTGTGTAAATCATGCTCTTGAAAGGGAAGTGTCTCATTCAATCAACAAATGTTACTGATTGTGACACCCAGTTGGTTGCTGGCAATGACTGAGAGCTTGAAGGAGTGAGATATAAGACCGTGAGGACAGAAGAAACCAAACACGCCCTTGCCCTAAGCTCCCCTCAGCTGCCTGTGCATGATCAGTCAGAATCTCAGAAGCCAGAAGGTCCGCTAGTCTTCCATCCAGGGGAAACCTAGCCCAGTCTGGAAGCTTAAACCAAGCTCCCACTGATGTGGGTGTTCTAGGAATAAAGAGGAATGGGTGGCTTTGGCAGGAGAAGCGGGGCAGGGTTGGGGGGAAGGAAGGGAGGAAGGATAACACTGATCTGAGAATTCACACCAGGTCCACAAGGACCACCTTTAATCCTGTCCTGCAGGTGTGTCTCCCCATTCACGCATGCAGAAACTGAGCCCTCAGGAAATCAAATGACTCATCCAAAGCAGTCATCTACTTAGGAGGAGAAATGAGATTTGAACTCTGACCCACAAGACTTAGAAGCCCATTTGCTTTCTTCTAAATTCTACTGAATCATTGTCAGTAGGGCCTAAAAGAACTTTCAGTTATGATGGAAATGTCTCTTACTGGTGGCCATTGTGACTATTGAGCTACTGAAATGTGAACTGTGCAACTGCAGGAGTAAATCTTTCATTGGATTGACTTAATTTATTTTTTTTAAGATTTATTTTTTTTTTATTTATACATACAAGCTGGGGTACAGGCCAGAGGTGTGGGGCAGCGAGAGGGTTCACCAGAGACAGAGTGGGGAGCAGAACAGGCAGATCAGAAATACACTGCTGAGGGGAGCAGCGGGCAAGGCAGGAGAGGTCTGCTGCGCCATGTGGGATTCTCCCTGGCCGGGCGTCAAACTCGCGTCGCCGCTGCCGACAGCTCCACAGCTCAGCGCTTAACCGCTGAGCCACCGGGGAGGCCCAGGATGGCCTTAATTTAAATATAATAGTCATGTGTTTAGTGGCTAATCTTTCATGTAATGGAGGATCATACAGTTTTATATAAAATGCTGTAAGTACAAATCTTCGCTCAAAATAATCTTCATGGAAAAGAACAAATACAAGCGCACTGGGACAACTAGCAATGAATGATATTATTCATCAGTCTTTTCTTAATGAGAATGGTGACAGATTTTTCTTAACAGTGTCTAAGTTAAGGAAATACAATTAATCCACAGACAGTTACTCAGATTTGGGAGGCCTGCCTTCTCCGAGTGCTGGCAGCCAGCAGAAGCCAAGAGGGCGACTGTGAGATGCTCGATGCACGAGTTAATGGGCTGAATGAGGACACGGAAGGCAAACGGAAGCAGCAACTAATATTTTCTTCACTTGACACACTTTGGAGAAAACCTGTCTTGGTTTTTCTAATCACTCTCCTTCTAAATTTTCTTCTAAATGATTACAATATAGAGTTTGAGTTCACCATAGCAGCGAACTTAGCAGGGATAACAAAGATCTAGTAATGACCAGGTCCTAATTACTCAGTTCTGGGTGAACAGTCTCCCAAGATGGCCGTCTAGGGGAACAATTCATACTGATGAAGTGGAAAGATAGCAGGGCTCTCACCTGTGAGCATTGTTGGCATCTGTCACTTGCGTATTCAGTGCCCACTTAGATGGGAATCCCAGTCCAACGTTCTTTAATAGATTCCAAAGCAAGTGAGGGACTCCCAATAAGGGACTAATAAACATTTTTAACTCCTGTTATCAGCAGAAGGATCCACAATGGAATTCTACTGCAAGCCTTATTTGTCTTTGAATTGCCTGAGACTCTGGGCTCTTTTGAGTGGAATAATACTAAGATAAGCACACAGCAAATCTCAGGGTAACCTCCCAGCACACCTCAGGGTAACCCCCAGCACACCTCATGGTAAACCCCAGCACACCTCAGAGTAACATCCAGCACACCTCAGGGTAACCACATAGCACATACACACTCAGCATCAAGTTACCAGTTCCCTGCTGGGTCCTGCCACTGCCTTGAATTAAAGAATCAGGCCCCAGATCTCCTGTCCGGTGCACTCCTGTCAGGAAGGGGCATTGAGTAGATTCTTTGGATACTCTTTCTCCTACCACTAGGCTGCCTGTCTCACAAAAGAGCGTGCACCAAAGGAGTCTCGGCAGACTGAGCACTACAGACTGCATTTTCTAAGAAGCTAACAATTTTTTTATTTATACATATGAGAACTGGGGTATAGGGGGGGTATAGGCCAGAGGTATATGGGGCAGGGGTGAAAGGATTCACCAGAGACAGAGTGGGAAGCAGAACAGACAGAGTGACTGAAATACACTGCTGAGGGGAGCAGCGGGCGAGACAGGAGAGGTCTGCTGCGCCATGTGAGTTAGCTCCCTGGCCAAGGATCGAACTCATGCTGCAGTGGCTGGCAATAGCTTGATAATGCCAAGACTTTAATCTCTGTGCCACAGGGGAGGCCCCGAGAAAGCGAGCAATTTTTAAAGAATCAGAAGTTCTCTGATCCATCTCTGCCACTTTAAAGAAAACACCTTACTTCTATTTCTCTATCCATAAAGTAAAGGAGTTTAACTAGGTGGTCTCCAGTTCTCTTTGTACAGCTTCAATCTTAGAGGAGATTCAAACAATAACATTATGTGCCCATCCATAAATCACTCCTCTTTGTGGCAAATTAGAGTTTTGAAAGGCCTTTCGGTCTTCAGATGGTGAGTGACTGCTCTTTCTATCTCATTTGCAGCTAAGTTCAGTCCAAGTGAGAAAATTAGGTTGGCCAAGAGTTGATTCTTTCTGCCTAATAAGGAAAGATGAAGTGTGATGGCCCTAATTCATCTTGAAAGTTTTATTTCTGCAACTAAACTTTCTCTTCCTAAGAAAAAGGGAGTGATCCTCAATGGGTGATCAGAGCACCTGTGTGAAAATTACCTGGGTACAACCAAGATGAGAGTCGAATAAAAGAGTATCATTTTCACAAAAATTGTGCCCTGTCCCACCCCCCATCCAGGCGATCCTTATTCACACAGATGTTTGAAAACCACCCTTTATGGTTACCGCTTGTTGATTCACCTTGAGGTGGCCAAGGAGGGGGCAGGCTTCTCACACAGCAAGCCCTGCAGGCCAGTTTAATTGGGTGTGCCTTTCGTGGGCATCCTCCATGCACTTTTCAGATGTTATTCTCATGGAGTCAGAAATAAGCCCCTCAGCTAGGTGATGGCATTTTTATACTGTGACTTCGGCTTTGGCTCAGTCTTCGTTTTCATTGGCTTCACACCAAGGATTTTAACATGATGAATTTCTGTCTTGAAAAGATGTCTCTTGGGGCCTCCCTGGTGGCGCAACGAGTTAAGTCACAGCACTATGAATCTATCTGCAACCACTGCAGCACGTGTTTGATCCCCAGCCAGGGAGCTTCACATGGCGCAACAGACCTCTCCTGCCTCACCCGCTGCTCCCCTCGGCTGTGTATTTCAGTCAATCTGCCTGTTCTGCTCCCCACTCTGTCTCTGGTGAATCCTCTCACCACCCCACACCTCTGGCCTACACCCAAGTTCTTGTATGCATAAATAAATAAATCTTTAAAAAGAAAAGAAAAGATGTCTCTTGATGTGTAGCTATGCAGTATGCTTGAACCAAACTTAGGCAGATTGAATGCTGCTAATAGAGTTTAAAGACAGACGTGTTGGTATGTAATCAATAGTGCGATATGACCAGGAGGCTGCTGGCTGTGAGATACATGGCTCCCTCTGACTGCCTTGCGGATTATAAAGTCAAAGCGTACAGTGTCAGCATTGCGCCGGATGCTTGAGTAACGGAAGTGCTTTACCTGGAGTTACAGACATCCTTACTGCAGAATGTAAAAGTATAACTAAGAGATAAAGACAGTGGAAGGAAGGGAGGGAGAGAGAGAAAAGGAGGGAGACACCTTAATAGTAAATATCACAATTTTCTCTGAACAGACTGAGCTCCCACAGGGCAATGACCTGGAACAATTGTAAAAATCAGCCATCATTAATTCCCCTACCTGCTTCCAATCCTCTCAGCAATGCCTCTCAAGAGGTTTTTCATGCCCCCACACCCCTGGAATCTTATCAGGGCTTGTGATTTGGCTTGACCAATAGAAAGGCTAAAGCGGGCATGATGTCAGCATAGTGTAATTCTTCGGGGGGGGGGGTCTCCCCCTCATTCTCTTGGCATCAGTCCAGCCCTACATAAGTAAGTATGGGGTAGCCTGCCAGAGGCTGAACATGGAGTGGAGAGGAGCCATCCTAAGTGAGAACCCCCTAGAGCAGCCAGCCCTAACTGACCTGCAGGTGGCCACAGACCCTGAAGAGGCTCAGCCACGACCAAGAGGACTGGTCAGATGAACCCTGCCCACTACATTTTCGGGCGTTTGTTCTATGGTCAGAGCTAATTGACACAAGAGGCAGTGTTAAGGTTTTATTTATCTATCGATCTATCTCCAACACCCTGCATGGTGCTTGGCACAGGAAGCACTTAATGAATAGATACTGAATAAATAAAAGAACAAATTAATGTGACTTGACAATGATTAGCTTTTAATTTCTTTATTGTCCAGTATACCTAGAGAGTAAACATTTCTTTTTCTTGAGCTATAAAGACAGGAATATTTCCAAATCCTCCCTTTGTGACAGCAGCAGTGTCTCTGTTATAAAGTCCCGGATGGGAGATGGGGCACCTCCTGCTCTGAAGCACATGGCTATAATTCTCTAAAGAACTCAAGCCATTCAGTCGTTATTTTTTGAAATGGCATTTTCTGGAAATGTACTTCTTTAATCTACCTGCAAATCAACCCTAAAGTGTAGACTCCCCACATTGCAGAAATGAGCCCCCTATTGTTTGTTCCCTTCTGCAGAATTATTGGCTATGTACTCAGGAACATAATCGGGGACTGAGAGCAATAGAGCGAGGTGCCCGAGCATGCTTGCATGCCACTTCCAGACTTGTGGTCACCAACCTGCTGTTCATAATAGAGGTAAGTCCATACATACTGGCAAAAATTCAGGGCTCCTGCTGGGACCAAGACCAATGATGCCCACGCATGTGGGCATCGAGATTCACAAAGAAACCCAAAACAACAGCAAAGAATGGAAAAGACAATCTTAAGAAACTTCTTCACTGTCTGTTTGTTACTATTATTAATGTTCATGAACAGTTAAATGTGGCTAGGAACAGAGTGGAATTCGTGTCAGCTCAATGAAGTATGTTGTGTGAAGATTCAGCTTAATCTACCTCTTCTCTGTAGCTGCACTATTTGTGAAATTTTCATTGATACATTAGGCTTCACTTGGATGGAATCCAACATTTGTGTGGTAATATTTGTTACTAGAATGCTTTTATCATTCACCTGTAACAAAGAAGTACATACCTCCTCCTCTCCCCAGAAAAAGAAAACACAGAAAAGACAATTTATCTGGATCTTCTTAGAAGAGCTTAAGAAGGCGCAGCGCCAGACCAGGAAGGGGAGGATGCAGCAAGGTCAAGAGTATGTGTTACAACTGTGGTATGTGCACAGCAGTCCATGGTTTCTCATGTAGCTTCTAACACAGAAAGGACTGGAGGAAAAGTTGGTAATCAGAGGCCCCTCTTGGAAAAAGCATGTGCCTTGGGAATAAATCAAGGCTCAAATATGATGTTATACCTAGAAATTACACTTCTAGGAATATCATCTACTATAAGCATACAAAGAAGCCTATTCAAAGATGTCCATTGTGACATTATTTATGACAACAAAAACTAGAAGAGAACCTAAGTGTCCACCAGTAGGGATGTGGTTGAATAAAACATGGTGCATTTATTCAGTTGACTCCTGTGTGGACTTTAGAAGGAACACAGTATGTCTGCTTGTGTTGCTAGGAGAGAGCTCGTAGATGTACAATTAAGTGAAAAGAATAAAGCGAATAATGGTGTGAATACTGAGATTTCATCTGTGTAAATGCATTAAAAAATTGTCTTGAGGGTCCTCCCTGGTGGTGCAATGGGTTAAGTCTCAGCACTATGAAGCAATTGGCAGCCACTGCAGCACAATTTCGATCCCCAGCCAGGGAGCTTCCCACATGGAGCAACAGACCTCTTCTGCCTCACCTACTGCTCCCCTTAGCAGTGTACTTCAGTTGATCTGCCTGTTCTGCTTCCTACTCTGTCTCTGGTGAAGCCTCTCTCCCCCACACCTCTGGCCTACACCCCAGTTCTTGCATGCATAAATAAATAAATCTTTTTTAAAAATTGTCTCAAGACACACAAGAAACTCTTGATGATACTAAAAGCAGAGAGTGGGACTCAAATTAGAATGTGCTTTCTACCCCAGGGTTAAGATTGAGATGCTCTCTTCCTCATTTTCCTTTTCATATAGTTTGAATTTTTCTCATGTGCATATGCTATTTTCATAACTGAAGAATGAAATCCTACCTCTGTCTTTTAACAACTGCAGTAAATAACAGAGGCAGACATGATTCTCCACTCCACCCCTCCCTACATGCACCCCTTCCAATATGATTTTGCAGCGCCTCCCATCAATAAGTAAAGTCAAAAGAACACAAGGGACCATGGAGATGGATTACGGGTGAATTGGTGTGGGCTACCCAAGGGGAATACAAAATGTAAAAGACATAAATAACAATAAAAATATATATTAAAAAAAAAAGTAAAGTCCATTTCACCATCCCTTCAATCTTGACAGGATTGGTGATTTATATTGGTCAGTAGATTATGGCAGAAATGATGCAGTGCCAGTTCCAAACCAAGGTATCAGAAGTGGTAAGAGAGTACTGGACCTTCCTGAGAGGTTCACTCTAGAGGTCAGATCAAGGCAAGGAAAGGATTAGAAGATTCCTAAGCAAAGTCCTCATCTCAGCAAAACTTGCCACAGCTGTGGCAGCTATTACAGCAGACAGCCCCTACCCATTAAGTTAAATGCCTACTGCAGAACCAGAGGGTCTCCTTTGGAAGCGCAGGCGAGTCTTCATGTATTATCCAGGTAATAAGGTTATATTACTCTTTGAGGATGCCAGACTCCTGAGATTTCACAAAATTGTGTAGTTGCCACAAAACCTCTAGGTTTTCAGGTCATATTAAGTAGCAGGTTCTGAGCTGCCCTGACCCCCCTGGATGATTCCAGAGGAAGAGTCCTCTCCCTCAGAGGGGCAGTGGAGAACAGCTTCACAGGGTCTTAGAGCAACTGAGCCAGTTAAGCAAGACAATGCAAAAGAAAAGGAGTTTGCCAGGCCTCTGTTGTCTTCAGTCAGAGTGAGACCTAAGAGAGAACAGAAGGAGTTATCTAGCCCTTCCAGGAGAGACCTTGAGAAGTTAACCATTTACCAACCGCAGCGCCATCACAGAATCTTGAAACTGAGGGCACAGTAGGGGAATGTGTCGGGACTGCCAGGGTCCTCGTGCCCATCTGTTCTTTAGTTTCTATGTCAGGAATTTCATCCGGTAAGTAGGTCAGGTGGGAGGCAGAGAGAAAACTGTGAGAAGGCATCCTTGGCAAAGGGAAGAGTATGGAGAAGAGCACAGAGATACAGGAGGGCCTGGGACTGAGAGCTTTGTAGCCAGCCACTGGAGCCTACCCACATGTGGGCAATGGCACTGGCAGGGAATAGGGCATGCAGGGGAGCAGGGAAGCCAGACTGCCTTTAAAAACCACAATTGTATCTTAAATGCATTGAGATTGCATTACTCTCACATGGAGAGGAAGGACAGCACAGAGCCTAGCACATAGTATGTGCTCAGTCATCACTGGATTCAGGAACTAAAGAAGAAATGAATGTGGGTCTTACTAAGCTTTTAATTTAGCAGTCTATTAAACTGAGGCAATTCTCACTCAATTTTTAATGATAATAATAAAAATAGTTAGCACTCACTGAGTGCCTATAATCAAAACTATGTCACTGGCTCTTAAATGTGCCTGCACATTGGAAGCTAGGGAGATTTGAAAAATATTGTTGGATGACTCTCACAAATTCTGATTTAATGGATGTGGGTGCTGCCTGCCTGGCACCAGGATTTTTGAAACTTCTCTGACAATTTTAATGTGTAGCCACGTTTGAGGCCTAAGGCCCTATCTCATTTAATCAGCACCACACCGCATGAGAAAGATTTTGCCATTATCCCCCTAGTGCAATTGTTGTGCAAACATCCCTGTTAGAACATTGGTGATCTGTGGGTTTGTGAAAGGGCAGGCGATTGAGGATTGTCCATGAGTCCAGGTGGATTTATCAACTGTCAGGCTTGCTTAAAGTCTTAGAGCTGAGACTCACACAGCTTTAATAGAGGAAGAAGGGCTAAGCTGTTCTGTCTTCCCACTGCTAGGGAGAGGTAGGAGGGTAGAGCAATGGCCTTTACCTTCCTGAACCAGGAAAAATAAAAGCAAAAAAATAAAAATAAAAAGGATAAAGAAGAAAGAAGTAGCAGCTCAGCTGAGGAAGGAGTGAATGCTGACAGGTCTTCTCATTTTCCTGCCAGTACAAGCAGCTGGCTGCTCTTTTAGTAATTCTTTGTCTTCTCCAGAAGGACAAAACACATTCTACAGAGAGGCGCTTTGGAAGCAGCTGCAGTGTGGATTTCAAAGACAGCGGGAGGAAAAATAGGAAAGACAAAACTTCTTGATTTTTCCCTCACATTCTTTCCAGTAATGTGATAAATAAAGGGTATGTATCTCTAAATCAAATAGTAGCCAGGACCCCACACATGAGAACAGCACTAAACAGCACAGCCAACCATGTCCTGCTTTGGGGTGAATGCTTATCACCTCCAATATTCCCAAACCTTAAGGAAAACACCCTCATCCACAAATGACCTTGCATTGTTGTCCCCTTAGGGATGGAGAAAGATGTTTCCCATGTACTTATGAAAATGTGGTACGAGAGAGGACAGGAATGCAGGGAGCTCGGGACAGAGCTGAGAAGGAGACAGTTGCCTAGACAGGGTTTCCAATGAGAGAGCAGAAGACACATCTCCCAGAAGTCCTTGGAGATGTTACCCTTTTATCATGGCACCTCAAGTCACTTGAGGTTTACCTGCGATGCAGTTTCTTTTTTCACCAGAACTCCCTCTACTATGTTTTGATAAACACCCCACCAACCCTCCAGAAAAGGGCTTCGTGATGACGTCTTGTCCCTACCCCATGACTTTTCCAGAATATTTATTCATTAAAACAGTCTCATTTGAGTATCTACTGACTCAATCCTGTTTGCTTTAAACTTTCAGTCCTGTGAGGCACCATCTGGCTCTTGCGGCGAGCTGGTGTCAGAGGGCCCTCACTGCTTCAGATTTACCAACAGCAGGAATCAAGAAAAGTGAGCCAAACTTCAGGCTCAGGTCCAGAGAGGGGACAAGGCTACAGCTCATAGAAAGAAGATAGTACACAGAACACTATAGATGATGACAAAAACTTCAGCATTCTTCAAAAAAAACTGCCTGTGAATAATACTGAAGAGGCGAATATGATTACAGATGATGGGTCACCCATTCATTTCAACAATCCCAAAGTCCAAACTTCCCTTTCTGCTAATACATTTGCAACTACAGGTCATGCAGAAGCCAAACTGATCACAGAAATGCTCCCTGGGATATTAAATTAGCTGGGTGTTGACAGCCTAACAAATCTTAGGAATTAGCTCAACAATTTCTTTGGCAAGTGTAGAATAGCGAAGCACGAAAACCAGAAGACATCGATGAGGAGGAGAATGATGTTCCAGATCTGGTAGAAAATTTTGCTGAGGCATCAAAGAATAAAGTTAACTAAACTGGATTTGGGTAGCTGACATGGACTGGATTTAATAAATCAGCGACACGGTGCCAATGTTTTACAGACACAGAGAACCTCAACTGTTACTAGTTTAGTAATAAAAATATTTTGTATATTAATAATGCTGTTTGTTTAGCATTTTGGGTGGGTGTTGATTTTATATTTTGCACTTCCTGCCAGGATCTATTCTTTTGCTCATTATACAAAGCATCAGTGAAGTTTGAGGGTATTTTGACTTTTGATTCTTGTTTTGCTTTATTGGGGTATTTTTGGTCTGTGTATGTATATTTGCATGTGATATGTGTGTATACAGTGAAGAACAAATTGGAAAACAGTTCTATTTCTTTTCCTCCTTCCCTTAGTAGAAATAATCTTTGCATTTATAAAAAAATCAACAAGCTTTCAGTCTCACATCCCTAAACTCTCCTTTTCTCACTACACCAAGACTGCGCCTGCCAGCAGCTCTGGTCTGGAGCAGTTGGCATCTGCTCTTCAAACCCTCAGCCCTTCCTTGTGTTACTCTGAAAAATTATGCAGACAGAAAAAAGGTCAGACGATTGGCCAGAGGGATGGATGAATAAGTGGAGCAAAGAGGATTTTTAGGGCTGTCAAACTGCTCTATGACTATAATGGTGGAAGCATGGTGTTATACTGTAGTCCATACTGGCAGAAAGCACACCAGGAGTGGACCCTGATGTAAACTATGGATTTGGGTGGTTATGAGGTGAGATTATAAGTTCATCAATCTACCACTCTATTGAGGGATGTTGATAAGGAGGGGAGCTGTGCGTGTCTGGAGACAGAGAATATGTGGGGAATCTCAACAACTTCTGCTCAATTTTCTTGTGATCCTAAAACTGCCCTAAGAAATACTATCTACTAATAAAGAAAGTGGTATTTTATCAGTGTAATTCACCAATCCCTGCTCTAGAATTACCTGACAAACTTGAAAAAATCCAATTGCCTTGAATAATTAAGTCAGCATCTCCAGCGCTGGAGACAAAACATCACTATTTTCTTTTAAACGCCTCCACAGATGTTTCTAGCATGAAATTGGAACTGAGAACTACTGGACTAGATTAAAAGCTCAAGTTTATAGGAAAGTTGCTTGCTCAGCCTTATTATACGTAGTTACTCATTTCAATTTCACAACTTGATAAAGTGGGTACAATTCTAACCATTTCACAGATGTGAAAATTGAGGTACATGGAGGCTTACACAGTCCAAGACAGCTTCATGAGACCAGAGAGATAGGGCCTGGAAGGAGGGGGGTACTGGGGACTAGCTGGAGGGCTGAGAAGGGCAGTGGGAACAGCTCAGCAGGACAGTAATGAGCAGGCTACCATGGGCCAGTGGCAGGTCATATTTGGCAGCATATGACCAGGTGACAAAGAGACTCTGGGGACACTCAAGCTATCTACAGGGATGACTTCACCTTTGAGGAAGGACAGAGCCTCCACATGAGCCCCTGTGTGGCAACCATGTGGCAACTGAGAATAGGGAGTGAAGAAGGAGTGCTATTTTTAAGTAAAGCTGCAATAGGAGAATTTAGGTCGGTAGAACACCGACCAGATGTTGGCTCAGATGGCAAAGTGGATATCCACTCCCGTAGAGAACAATTCCAGGAAACTTCTAAGGTCATCAAGGACTAAAGGATTTTGGCCATTATGGGCCATTTATGGAGAGCAGTTCTTAGCCCTTCTCATGGCTTTCAGATCTACTAGAAAGGTTAGAAATGAAGACACTAGCAGTGCTCATCTCTGGAAACTTTTCTAGTTCTAGAAATGCAATGTCTCACAAAATAAAATATAAACAGGCAGGGCTTCTGCAAGGGAGGGGTGAGTCCCCGTTTGGGTAGAAAATGTGCAAGATGAGCTTGTAACATATTGTTTTACTGGGTAACAAGGAAACTATCGATGACCGGGGACATGTAAGAAAAATTCAAGAACCAACTTAAAGATACTCCCACTGGTCAAAAAAGGAACAATTTAAGTATAAACAATGATAATTGCAATGACTTGAAATCCATCAAACTTGTTTAAGCCCATGAGTCCATAGTTATGTATATTCTGTCCTCTTTGAACGTTGATAGGAAATCAATTTTTTTAATCTTAAGAACTTTAAACATAGGACAGAATCAAAGATTTATGCAGCCTTCCCCATGGGATCTTTATTACTCAGTAAAAAAAAATAGTATATACTGTGGGGGGAGGTCTATTTATAAAAGTACTCCAACTATTAAATGAAAAAGGAACACTAGAATTAAAATATCACCATTTTGTAAATCTCAGTGAGTTAGAGTACAGGCATTTACATGTCTACATGATAAAAAGAGAAACTGGGCCTCCCTGGTGGCGCAGCGGTTGAGCGCTGCGCTGGGGAGCTGTCGGCAGCGGCGACGCAAGTTCGACGCCCAGCCAGGGAGAATCCCACATGGCTCGGCAGACCTCTCCTGCCTTGCCCGCTGCTCCCCTCAGCAGTGTGTTTCTGATCTGCCTGTTCTGCTCCCCGCTCTGTCTCTGGTGAACCCTCTCGCTGCCCCACGCCTCTGGCCTGTACCCCAGCTTGTATGGATAAATTAAAAAAAAGAGAGAGAGAAACTACCAGAGGTTATGAGTCTATCATAGTTGTGCCAAAGGAATTGAGCCTGAGGCCAAGGCAGGATCTAGATCCAACTACTAATTTGCAGGAACCGGATGAACTATTCAAGAATAAGCAGTCAGCAAAACCCAAACTGTGGGAGCGTCTACAGGTCAATAGCCCAAGCTCTTCCACAGATGGATTAAAATAAAACCAAAAGAAAGAAAAACCTCTACATTACAAGTTTAAGATTAAAGGAGACTTAAAAGCCTATGTATTTTTTAAATACCAGACTTAAACTGTAGTGCCGGTGGATGCACATTTTGACTTAAAAACAAAAAGGAACATTAAAATAGGATATTAAAACACAACAACAACAAAAAAACAAATGACATAATCCAAAAATGGGCCCAGGATCTGAACAGACACTTCTCCAAAGAAGACATTCAGGTGACCAACAGGCGCATGAAAAAATGTTTGTTTCTCATGGTTAGAAAAATGTAAATCAAAATAGTAATGAGCTATTACCTCACACTTGTGAGAATGGCTTTTTTTTTTAGTTTTATTTATTTTATTATTTTATTTTATTTATAATTAAGTGTCGTTGTTTTACATCCTTAGTAATTTCTTGACAGCGTGAGATTTCCCCCTCAGGTGTGGTCACTGTAGTGAGAATGGCTATTATGCAAAAGACAGAAACAAGTGTTGGAGAGGATTTCTAGAAAAGGGGATCCTTGTACCCTACTGGTGGGAATGTAAATTGCTGCAGCCATTCTGGAGAATAGTATAGAAATTCCATGGATTCAGCTACCCAGTTCTGAATATTTACCTGAAAATTAAAAAAAAAAAAAACTAATTTGAAGCAATCTATGCACCCCCATTTTCATTGCAACATTAGACACAACCTAAGTGCCCACTGACAGATGAGTGGATGAAGATGTAGTTACACCTCCACAGAGGAATACTACTCAGCTACAAAAGAAAAAAGGTGAATCTTGCCACTTGTAACAGTGTGGATGAAATTGGAGGGGATTATGCTCCACAAAATAAGTCAAGAGAAAAACAAACACCATATGACTTCACTCATATGTGGAAGATAAAGAAACAAACGAACAAACAAAGCAGAAACAAATTATAAGATGTGTTTTAATAATTTGATGATAAGAACAAAATGGTAGTTATGAAGGGAGGGGAAGAGAATATATAAAGTGAGCCAACTGTATAATGATGGAAACTAGACTTTTGGTGGTGATACAATATAGTCTATGCAGATTTCAAAATATAATGCTGTGAATCTGAAACGTATGTGATGCTATAAACCAGTGTCACCTCACTAAAATTATTTTAAAAATTAAAAATAAGTATATAAAAATGTTGGGGTGAATGGGAAATTGATAACTTGTCAGGGGAGAAAGGACAGAACTATGGTTGAAATGGGGCACCTAGACGGCCTTCTGGGTAGTAGCAAAGGCTATTCCTTGGTGGTGGTTACATAGGTGTTTGCCTTAGAATAATTCATAGACATGCATTGTGAGGTTTTCTATATTTTGTGTTTTAATAAAAGGTGGCTTTTTTCCCAAATACAAAGAAAGCAGAGTGATAATAGTGCGACGTAGCACTGGCAAGAAAGCACCTGTCCCCTTCAGTGCGGGCTACACTGAGGTGTTTAGGGGTTGACGGAGCAGCAAGATCAACCGACCATGGCAGTTGGGAGAACACACCAGTGACTGAGGCAAAAGCTAGCGGTTGACTTAGTCCTTGAAACGCCAGTGTCAAGGCTCTCGGCAGCCATAAAAAGTATTTCTTAAAAGTCTCTCCATTTCAGGACCTCCCTGGTGGTGCAGGGGTTAGTCTCAGTGCCAGCCACTGTGGCCTGAGTTCCATCCCCAGCGAGGGAGCTGACCCACATGGCACAGCAGACCTCTCCTGTCTCACCCGCTGCTCCCCTCAGCAGTGTACTTCAGTAGATCTGCCTGTTCTGCTCCCTGCTCTGTCTCTGGTGAATCCTCTACGCCCTGGACCTCTGGCCCATATCCCAGTTCTTCTATTTCATAAATAAATAAAAATAAATCTCCATTTCAGTGAAATAAAAATGCTTCTAGCCCTCTGGATGGCTTCACCACCACAACTGCCACCTCCACCTTCTAGACTTTTATTATTCCTTTAAATATTTGTTGCAAATTTATTCAAATGGGAGGCACCAAGTGAAGCACTGAAGATTCAATGGAGAAGAAGGCAAACATACCCGCTGACCTCTTGATGCTTTTATTCTGGTTAAAGGGATCAAGATAAAAAGTAAACTGATAAACACAAAGACTACAGATGTGGGTGTACTCCATGCAGCAAATAAGCAACTTTCTAACAGCTGAGAAAAATGGGGATTGTGGAGTACTGCTCGAGCTGGGTTGGTGAGGGAAAACCTTAGAAGAAATAATACGTATTCTGAAACCTGAAAAATGGAATAGGAATCCATTATGGATATAGTAGGACATTCCAGAAGGTGGAAGTAAATAGCCCTGAAGTGAGAAAAGGGTTGGATCATTTGAAGAGCTGAAAGAAAATCACCATGGCTACAAATTAATGAGTGAGAGGCCAGTGGCACAAGGTCAGAATGGAGGAGTCCACACGCACAGGATTCTGTGGGGAACTGGGGGCGACAGCATTTTGTTGGATTATATTGCTGGATTTTATTCTAGGAGCAATGGCAGTTATACAAGTTTAAAGCAGGGGAGTAGCAATATGTACATTATTTTTAAGACCACAACCTGCCGCTGCATATAGACTAGATAGACAAGAAAGAAATAAGAGGGTGTTGCGGTGGTCCAGTCAAGAGAGGAGGCTGGCTTGGGTGGAGTGTTGGCCTGTGCTATGGGTTCAAGATCTGTTATAATAGGGGCCTCCCCGGTGGCGCAATGGGTTAAACGCTGTGGAGCTGTTGGCTGCTGCAGTGCAAGTTCGATGGCGCATCAGACCTCTCCTGCCTCGCCTGCTGCTCCCCTCAGCAGTGTATTTCACTCTATCTGCCTGTTCTGCTCCCCACTTTCTTTGGTGAACCCTCTCACCGCCCCACACCTCTGGCCTGCACCATAGGTTGAGTCTCAGCACTGTGAAGCTATCCGCAGTCACTGTTTGATCCCCGGCCAGGGATCTTCCCACATGGTGCAGCAGACCTCTCCTGCCTCACCCGCTGAGCAGTGTCCTTCAGTCAGTCTACCTGTTCTGCTCCCCACTCTGTCTCTAGTGAATCCTCTCACCACCCCACTCCTCTGGCCTATACCCCAGTTTGTATATGCATAAATAAATAAATCTTAAAAAAAAATAAAGATCTGTTATAATAGTAGAACCAACCAGACCTGAGGTAGATGGGTGGTAGAGGGTACAGAAAAGGATTAGATATTCTTGAAGAGACGGAATGGATTTATCTACCTAGTTCCATAAAATCATGAAGATACAGATAATCTTTAAGCCATGGCACCAGATGGGATAAGAGACAGAGAGACCTTAACAAACACCACCCTTTAGAACAAGGGTTGGCAAATGTTTCCTACAAACAACCATAGAGTAATACCTTAGAACTCGTGGACCATTCCACTTTTGTCAGAACTCTTCAGTTCTAACACTGTAGCATCAAAACTACAATAGACTCCAGGTAAACAAGTGAGTGTGGCAGGATTCCAACAATGCTTTATTTATGGGCAATGAAATGTGAATTTTGTAAAATTTTCATTCCAACAATGCTTTATTTATGAGCAATGAAATGTGAATTTTGTAAAATTTTCAGATTCTATAAAATATTACCCCTCTTTTTCTGGTCAACCACTTAAAAATAGAAAACCCATGACTTGCTCGTGGGCACTACAACAACAGGATAGTTAGCTAAGTCCTGTTTAGAATTCAGAGAGAAGAGAAAGGGCCAGCAAGGGAGACTAGAAGAACAATGGTGTCATATTACATTACTACAAAGCATGCTGTGTGCTAGCATGAAAAGGCCTTCTCAACCCTCTCTGAAAGGGGAACCCCCACAGTGATTAAGATCACCAGGGGGCAGAGAGGAAAGCACCAATAGCAGCTGCAGACAAACTTTATCAGTGACCTGACAAAGCTTAGTCCCCCTGGATCCTTCCTGGGCTGAAGTGGGTTAAAGGAAATCTCAGGCTCTTTTGTTCTGATATTTTATTGGTGGAAAATTTTGAGTCAAAGACTATTTTCATCGCCAGGGCAATTGTCACCACACCCTAGACCTTCTTACCTCAACAGAAGGAAAAACACAAAAGGAAATGGATACACAAGATCTAATCAGGGTATTTTATTTTGAGTCAAAGACTATTTTCACTCTGGGCATAGATGGATTGTAAAAGGAATCCCTGAGTATTGATGATAATTGTAATAATGCTACAGACGATGTAACAGGCACACTTCTAAGTTAGTGCCTCCAATGGGTTGAATTATATCCCCCAAAACATGTCAAAGTCCTAATGCTATCTGACATTCTTATAAAAGGGGGAAATTTGGACACAGATACAGATACAGGTGGAATAGCCATGTGCAGAGGAAGGCAGAGACTGGGGTGATGCTTCCACATATCAAGGAACACCAACAATTGCCAGCACAACACCTAAGCCTGGAGAAAGGCATAGAATAGCCCTTAGAAAGAACTAAATCTATAGGACAATGAATTCATTTTTTAAACAAATTAGTTTGTGGTACTTGTTAGAACAGTCCTAGAAAACTAACACAGCACCCTAGATCTCTGCCCCACAATGTATAATCTCTTCTCCTTAAGTATGAGCACGGCTTGTGAATAGGAGGGATGTCACTTCTCACTTCTGTATTTTATGTTATATGACAGACGGGACTTTGCAGGTATAATTAAGGCCTCTAATCAGCTAATCAAAAGAGGTTGGTGGGTCTGACCTAGTATCTCAGGGAAAGATATTCACATCATGAGGACTTGAGGCCCTATCAAGAAAACCAGGTGGGGCCTCCCCGGTGGTGCAGTGTTCAAGTACTGCGCTGTGGAGCTGTCAGTGGTGGTGGCGTGAGTTCAACACCCAGCCGGGGATATTCCCACATGGCACGGCAGACCTCTCCTGCCTCACCCATTGCGCCCCTCAGAAGTGTGTTTCCATTGATCTGCCTGTCCTGCTCCCCACTCTGTCTCTGGTGAACCCTCTCACCGCCCCGGGCCTCTGGTCTGTACCCCAGCTTGTATGCATAAATAAATAGATCTTAAAAAAAAAAAAAAAGCCAGGTGACAAGGATCTGAGGGTAGCCTCTGGGCCTGAGAACATCCTAGCCAACAAGCAGCAAGAAGACAGTATCCTTGGTCCTTCGACCACAGGAAATGAAATCTATCAATAACTTAATAAACCTAAAAGGAGGGCACAGAGCTCCAGATGAGAAAGCAGCCTGGCTGACACACTCATTTCAGTCTTGTGACACTCTGAAGCCAGCTACATCATGCCCGAACTTCTGACTACAAAGTTGGGAGATAATAAGTGAGTAGTGTTTTCAACTGCTAAGCTTATGTCATATTTTGTTATGTTACATTCGAAAATGAATACATAGGTCAAACTCTAAGCTGTGAGAATAATAATAAAGTAGTTTAAAACCATCTAAATGCAGTAGTGCAAATGGAGTTTTCCCTCTATTATAAAGTTAATCATAACTGAAGGGAAGGGGTTGGAGTTAACAATAGCAAAGCACTTTCAATTTCCAAAGTGCAATCGGGAAAAGAAAGTTTTCAAATAGGCTAAAAATAATTCATTAATTGCTATCAATGGTATGCAGTTGAAAAGAGGCCTTATGTATCTGAAGAAACGTATTGAATCCACTCCCTCGCCTTTCGGGCTCCAAAACACGTGGCTTAATAGAAACTATTAAGGATGAAGAGGAGGAGGAGGAGGAGGAGGGAATTATCTTCTTCCTACTCTTACCAATCCAGAAATAATGAGTGATGGGGAACAAAGAAAGCTACATGCCTTCATGTTCTCACACTTGAGAGACTGGAGGCAGGTACTCTGGGAAATGTCTACAGCACTGGAGTAACTTGACAGAAGCCCGGCAGTCTATGACAGTGGGCAATATTAGCAGGCTGACTGGTGGGTTTCTAGGCCCACTTTCTAAGCAAGTTTCCTCTCTGGTGTTTCTTTAATGCTCATAAGAGAATTGGGAGACTAGACAACAAAGTAACATTTATTAAGCACCTACAATACATTGGGTGTGTGCAGGATATATTTACACTATAATTTCAGTTCATCTTCATGACCATCTGCATTAGCCAGGATTCTCCAGAGAAACAGGACCAATAGGATGTGTGTGTGTGTGTGTGTGTGTGTGTGTGTGTGTGAGTGTGTGTGATTTGTTGTAAAAAAAAACATTGGTTCATGAGGGCCTCCCTGGTGGCACAAAGGATTAAGTCTCAGCACTATGAAGCTATCAGCAGCCACTGCAGCAGGAGTTCAATACCCAGCCAGGAAGCTAACCCACATGGCGCAGCCGACCCTCCCGTCTCACTTCCTGCTCCCTTCAGTAGTGTATTTCGGTCAATCTGCCTGTTCTGCTCCCCACTCTGTCTCCGGTGAATCCTCTCAACACCCCCCCCCCCAACACCTCTGACCTACACACCAACTCTTATATGCTTAAACAAATAATTAAAAAAAAAAATCTTCCAAGTTTTTTTTTTTAATTGGTTCATGAAATGACAGAAACTGGCACATTCAAAATCTGTAGGATGGACTGGCATCCTAGAGCCCCAGGGGAGTCTATGCTCCAATTTGATTCCAAAGCCATCTTCTCTGGAACCAGGACAAGCTGGTGTTGCAGAGGAAGTCAGAAGGAAGTCTGCAGGAGAATTCTCTCTTACTCAGGGTGGGGCTGGCCTTTTTGTTCTATTTATGCCTTCAACTGATTGGATGAGGCCCACCAACACTGTGGAAGGTAATCTGCTTCATTCAAAGTCTTTAACCTCATCCAAATGTCAAGCACAAATCTCGTTCAGAAACACCCAGAAAAAATGTTTGCTCAAATACCTGAGCACCCCACAGGCAACACCTAAAATTAACCACCACACCATCAGAAACATAGACACGGCTCTCATTTTGCACAAGGAAACTGAGGCTCAGAGGAAAGAAGTGGCACACCCAGTCACATGGCTGGCTGAAGATCAGACTACAATCCAGCCTAGTCCTCCGACTCCAGCAAATTGGGAATGGGGTGAAAATCACTGACTAGTTCCTGGGGAGCTAGTCCAGTTAGTCTCCTCCACAGAGGTTAATAATCCTATAATTCAATGAACTAGCAAGAACTGAGTCCCTACTGTGCAGTGAGCCTTCCAGAAACTCAAATCTCATCTTGGAAATACAGTCAAATAGCTGCATAATATGTGCAGGTCTTATTTTCTCTCTGGTACAGGCCCTCACCCCTGGCTCATACCAGCAGGGGACCTTAACCTAGGTCTGTCCACTTCTCCTGCTAGGAAAACGCTCTCTTCCCAGGTAAGCACGGAGACGATAAAGCACTTGTGGAGCTGTGAGAGCTGACGTCAAACAATTTTCTTTAATGAGGGGTACTGCTTGCCCAGTTATTTTAAGGCAAGAGATGAGGTATTCCCAAAGCGTGTTTCTTCAGCAGGATGTACCAGGAAGTATTTCCTTAAGAAAACCAGACAAGGAATATTTGGAAGTCTCGTGGCAAACATCTCAGCACCCCATGCAGCTTCCCACGTACATTCCACAAACACCAGCACTTGATCTGTGTCCCCGGTAGGCTTGTGCGTCCACGTTTCACCCCTCTGGGAGGTGACTTGCCCATGAGTTCCACTCTCTTCAACCCCTCCCTGCCCTGCAACTTCCCGCCTGCCTCCTGGAAGTATACTGCGGGGCCACTGGCGACACCTAGTGGCCAAGGCGATAGGAGCCGTGAAGAGCCAGGTTCAGATTTTCTCAGCTGAAACGTGAGCGCTATTATAACTGACCCTTGGACCCAGGACGCCGCCAAGGAGATTTCCCAGGAGGGAGAACTCCTGGGTGAGAGGATCAACACAGATGGGATAAGGGCTCAGAGATGCATGCTTTGAATCTTAAAAGGAATGTCTTCATTTATTACTCCAAGCTGGTCATGGTGCACTTAGGTTAATAAAACACAGCAAGCTTGGTGCCCTTTCCTTAATTCTGGTCCCAGGACCAAGTGAAGACTTATAGGTCTGTTTGTGTCACCATTTTCATCCCGGGGCAATCTGTATGCACTATCCACTGTGCTCAGCAGTCATTTGTCAAATGTGGCTCTTTAAATCAAGTTGATTAAAATTAAATGAAAAACCCAGTTCTTCAGTGGGGCCAGTTACATTTCAAGTCCTCAGTAGCCCCAGGTGTCTGGTGGCTAAGATGCCAGATGGTACAAACTACAGAACATTCCCAGCATCACAGAAAGTTGTAAAGGATAAGTGCTAGGTGACAGGTGAGGACCTAGGAATTTTTCCCCAGGTGTCTATTAAGTATTTTTTTCATCAAAGTTTTCTTTGGAAGAAAAGGCAGAAAACTGGGTGGAACTGTCATCTTGTTAGACTTGATTAGCAGCAAAGCACAGACTGACAGAGGAAAAAATTGACACTTCTTTGGCTTGAACTGGGGTTTTTCCCAGACGCCAGTTAGTTACTGTATCTCTCTCCCAGGAACATGAGCCCTGTAGGAGGGCAGGTTTCACTCTCCATTTGTCACTGGAGATGAAGACAAGGAGTTCTCTCCGTTCCTGCTTTCACTTTGAGAGAAATCACTTTTTCCCTCAAACATATAAGCAAAAAAAGGATAGCTGGTGAAAATGTTTGGGGTCTTCTGGCTTTTTTGGAACATAGGCTAGCCAGGTTCTAAGGAATAAAAGAAATCTTGAGCCCGGAGGCCATTGGCTGACCACTGATATTCCACCTTCTGTGCATTATCTAAGTAGTTCAATCAGTCAGTCATTCAACCAACATTTTTGGAGCATCTTTTGTGCGCCAAACACCATTCTGTATAATGGGGATATAGCCGTGAGCTGAACACAGACCTTCCTTGCTGGAGCTTACATAGAAGAGGTGACCCACAGTTTAAATATTGGTGCCATACCAGTATAATCAACTCAGTTATAGAAGTTAGTAACAACAGCTGCCTCATTTTGAATTCCGTAAATCTTACCCCTATTCTGTATCAGCCACTGAGTACTCTGCTCCCCACCATTGACTCAAAATCCTCAGTAGCCATGTTGGATCACAGGCATTGTTATTCTAGTCTTCTGGGTGTGCTAACACACTCAGGGAAGTAAAGCCAGTTGCTTGAAATCACACCACTACTACAGCGACCAGCCAGTGTTCAAACCCCAGTCTCGTTAATTCCACATGGGAGGAAAAAATATGTGTTGTCAGGATACCTAAGTTCCAGGCTCAATTCTGTTACCAAGTAGCTATGTGGTCTTTAGACTCATCATGGATGCTCTCTAGACTCATTCTTCCTCTGTAAAATGAAGATGTGACACTAAGGAATATTTAAGATCCCTTCTTGTTCAAGTGTGCAGTGTTGTAGAATACCAGGAGTGATCTTTGTTTCTGTGGATTGAAGAAATGATCAAGACACAGGCTCTTCCCAGTGGTAAGGATGGTAAGGTATAACGTCACATGCACTGGGGCAGGAAAACAGAAGTTGCCAAGAAAACACAGGGTAAGAGCACCTCAACCAAACTCAGAGGTTATGGCCAGGGAGTTATCAGGGAAAGCGTCCTGGAGGAGGTGACAGGTGAGCAGAGCCCTAAAGGAAAAGTAGAAGGGTGTTGAAAAAGTGGAGAGGGGAGAACAAATCTGGGCAAAGGGAAGAAAAATGCCAGAGCCCCAAGGAGTATATTTGCTGTGGGTGTTCGTTTGGAAGAAAGAGAAGGGAGGCAGGCCTGATGATGGAGTTCATAACCCTCACAAGTGTTCTCTTAGAGTGTTTGGAGCAACCATTAAACCATGCTGTAGACCAGCAGATAGTCAAAATGTTGCCCAGCACCTCCGTCAGCAAGGTCACCTGTCACCAGCTTGAGATCACACTCACTGAAGAACACCGCGAATATTCAGCCTGTGCCTTTGCACGCAGCGCTTTGTAGTTTACTAAGCAATTCTACCTGTCCAAACTCCCAAAGCTGTTAAATCGGCAGCCTTGATTCTGGAAGTTCAAACAGGGCTCCTGCTTGCCATATCTTGCTGATATTCCTTAACTGATACTCCTGAGAAAAATTAAAAGAAGAAAACTTCTCTGATCAAATAAAAAAAAATCTAAAAGCAAGAGAGTTTCTATCAGAGATAGCTTTAAAAGGGGCGGGGCGTGCCATGCCGGGCCCCAGGATGACGGAGAAATCTGGGATCAAATTCTGGTTAACATTTCTCCTCCATTGGTCTTCCACATAAGTTGGGTTTTAGAACCAAGCTGTGGTTCCAGGATGGCATCACCCCCACCACCTCCCCCACCAACTTAGCAGAATGTCCTGCAAGCCTTTTGCACATTTCACACCCCCTTACCACTGAGATTCTGTGTCCCCCACTGCCCCCAAGGCCTTCCCCTCATGAGTTCACAAGCTTCCCCTCCTGCGCCTACTCCAGCTTCTGCCTGGGGAAGGCCTCCAGGGCATGGCAGACCCAGGTCAAACGCAGAAACTTCCTTGACCATCAAATGTTCACAATGGCAAATGAATGCTTGAAAGGGACTTAAGAAGACACCCCCGCCCGGGGGGTCTGTCACCCACATGGCTATTTACCATTTTTAAGAAAAAGATGAACAAACAGATTTGTCTGCTTAAAAGTTTCTGACTTCTTCGTGTACAGTGACAGTAACAGGACCGGTCATACTACGTTCAAAGGGCAGCTCAGTTCCTTCCCATACACTTTCTCAGTTTAAAAGAAAAACACAATCACCCATGAAATAAGAAACCGAGGATCTGGGCTTTGCAGCGTTTCTACCTTACATCGTAGTCTGTAACACACAATGTAACACACAACGTTGTTGTCTTGGCCCCCATCTGCTTGTTTGCTGGCAAAATCCCTTCACCGGTGGCTTAGGTGACTGAGATGAGTTGACATTTACAATCTTGCAGCACCAGAAAAATGAAGTTTCACAAGTGCCCGTTGTTTTGGATGAAGTCTGTGGACTTCTGACTAAATGTAATGTATATATAGCCGAGAAGATTTCTGAGTCACCTAATTGTGAATGCATCATCAGCTCACAGAGCGGGAGACCTCAGGCTCCAGGACAAAGAGAGGCTTGACACCTCACTTACCTCAGGTTTCCCAGCTCAGCAACGTGGAGTCACGCGTGGTTAGTCCTGGACAGGACCTGGAGGAACAGTCCTGTTTCTTTCAAATTACGATCCTTGGAGACCTAAGGAATCACCACAGGAGAGTTGGGGGTAGAACCAAAGGGATTCGATGACTCAGAAGTTCCACTTACATCTATTTTCTAGATTTGCTTCTGCTTGAGTAATTTCTCCTCCAATAAAATAAAAAAAGTTTGAAAACTGAGCTAGTCCAGGCCATCTCCTTTGAAGAAATAAAATGAAGGCTGAGCAGGAACTGCTGAAACTATAGAAACGGAGTAACCCCCAAGGAAAGAGGACACTTAGGTTCCCTGCCCCACCCTAAGGAAGGGCAGGGAGGGGAAGCTGGAGATGACAGGCAGAGGAAGGAAGGGAAGCAAGGACACCTAGAGGAGGGACTAGGGGCAGGAGACATGTGAAGAAGCTGTGCTTGCTTCTTGGCCTGGGACTTGTGCCAGGGATTTGGGGGCCATGGAAGCAGACACGCACTCGAAAGAGACAGAGGCATAGGTGAGAGACCTGTGGGAGACTGACAGTGGTAACCTTTCTCTTGACTTAAGTTTTGATTTTCCTCTTTTCCTTCCAGACTTTCTCTTCCTTGCCTTGCCTTCTACCCCTTTCCTTTTGTTCCCACCAGAAGATGCCTTAAACTTGTGGCAGGCTTTTGGGTCTCAGTAGCTCATTTTGGGCCAACACTGTTGGCTGGGCATTTACCCTCAAGGGGATGGGGTAACTTGGTTGCTTGATTTGGAAACTAAATTCTCGCTTTTCTCCTCTCTTGTACACTAATTGTATTAAAGGTCTTTTCCATTGAAGGTCTTAAACGCTAGAATATTTTTTGTCTTTATGTGGCATATGGTACAAGCCATTAAGAGCAGGCAGGTTTGGGGGTCCCAGAGTGCCCCTCACCCTGTGACCCAGGTCTCCTGGACCCAGTGCCCCATCTCCCATCCTCGTCATGTCCTTCACTCCTCACATCCGGGCCATGAAACTGGTTAGCTGGTCTGACCCCAGCTTTGAATAAGGACAAGGCTATATGCATTTGATACACCTGATGGGAGTTGGGACGTGACTGACAGCCCTTCCCCTGCCAGACACGCTCGTGTCCTGGACAGAAAGGATTGTCTGCCAAGTGAGCCTGCCGACAAGCTCCCTAAGACCTGTTCTTTCCTACCTTGGCCTACAAACCTCTCTGTAACGCCAGCCCAAGCCATGTCTCTTTTTTTTTTTTTTTCTGTTCAAGCTGGGGTACAGCCAGAGGAGGGGGGCGGCGAGAAGTCTCACCAGAGAAAGAGTGGGGAGCAGAACAGGCAGATCAGAAATACACTGCTGAGGGGAGCAGTGGGCGAGGCAGGAGAGATGTGCCGCACCATGTGGGGTTCTCCCTGGCTGGGCGTTGAACCCGCATTGGACGCTGCCGACAGCTCCACAGCACAGCGCTCAACCGCCGCGCCACAGGGAGGCCCCCAAGCCATGTCTCTTAAGGCATTTTTCCACACATGCTTATAAGGTGGACACACACCCCCATCTCACATGGGGGAACAGAGAAGCTATTATAGCGACTTCGAGCAGGATCATGCTGAGCGTGTGTGTGTGCGCGTGTGCGTGTGTGCGTGTGTGTGTGTGTACAGTGTAGAGTCTAACTAAGACACTAGGTACTGGTGTCTTGCGTTAAATGTGGGAAGGAAGTCCATGTTCCTGACAAATTCAGGAAGCAGCTTGTGGGGGGACAGTGTATAGGATTGAATAGTGTTGCCCCAAAAATTCACACACACCTGAAATCTCAGAATTTGTCTTCATTTAGAAATAGAGTCTTTGAGACTATAATTAGTTAAGACAAGCTCTTACGGGACTAGGCAGGCCATAAATCCAAAGACTAATGTTGATCTTAGAGGAAGGAGGAGATTCAGACACACAGGTACAGAAACACAAGGAGTCAAGTGACTTTGGAGGCAGAAATGGGAGTGACACACACAAGCCAAGGAATCAGGGTTGCCGGAGACCACCAGAAGCTTGGAGAGGCAGGCAACAGGGGCTCCCTCGCAGCTTCCAGAAAGAGCAGTGAGCTCACACCTTGATTCCAGGCTTCTAGCCTCCTGAATTGCCAGGGTATGAATTTCTGCTTCAAACCACCTCACGTCCTGACCCTTTGTTAGGTTTTTCTATATTCTACATATAAGTGAGACCATCCAATATTTACCTTTTTCCTTCTGACTTGTTTCCCTTAGCATAATCCCTTCCAGCTCTATTGATGTTGCTGCAAATGGCATGAGTTTATCTTCTTTGATTGCTGAGTGGTCAAGCATCAGGAAAAAGACAAAACTTGCAAGTTGACCACAGATCTGAGGCACACAGAGGGGCAGGGAGAGGAGCCAAGGGGTGGGGGTGGGGACACAAGGACTGTGGTGATGGATCATGGGTCATATGGTGGCAGGAGAACTCCAGGAACTATACATGAGAGGCGAAATCAAATACTGTGCAAAAATTAACAACAATGTAATAATTTTTTTAAATACAAATAAGCCTTGTCATTTAGAGTAATGTGTGACCACAGCCACGAGAAATTGCTGCCCAACACATTCAAGAACAGATGCTCCCAGGTAGGAGCAGTGAAGTCTCATATGCTGACTCCATCAGATACCAGGTTCGTGTCCACAAGAGATTCCACCTCTGAGCCTCAGTCATCATATATTCATGTTCCAGCCCTAGCATTCAATGTGATCGTTTTTGAAGGTAGAGACTTTTGGAGGTCATAAGGGTTAGAGGAGTTCATGAGAGTAGAGAGACTAGAGAGAGAGGCTTGAAAGAAATCCAGGGAAACATGCTTGGGCCCAGAAGGAGCTTGCATTAACTTATGGGAGTCTGGACAATTAGAGCATGTCTCCGGATGATGAGCAATTGCAAAAAGCTTCTTTTGTGCCACTGATAGCAACACCGTACAAGGCCACAAGATGGAGATATCACTCCATGAATCTCTCCAGGTCCCGCCCACCCAGTGGCTTCGACTCTTTGTTCACTGGCTTATGTCCCTCTCCCGTGGATCATCATCGCCACTGCGCTTTTTCTCACTTCACACTCTTGGTCTTGCCTTCAGCCATTTCCTCCTCACCTGCCCTAGTACAAAAATTGACTCTAGTAGACAATTGCTATTTGTTGCATTTGAAAAATGGTGAGGTTTCTGCTCTCAATTATGAAAGCAACTGAAAGCAAATGTCTTGCTTTAATGGGAAATGTAAAATAAACCAACAAAACCCACGTGAGACTGATCCTCCCTTTTCGTGGTTAAAGCCCAAAGAGAAGACTTCCCAGGTAAACTGGGTGTGCCCAGGCCTGGAGCCCGAAAGAGATAGCTTGCTAGAGGCAAAGAGAAATTTAAGCTGCCAGCCCTGAAGATGGGGCAGGAAGGAGGAGAACAGAAGTTAAAAAAAGCCCAAACAACCTATTTAAATTTTTTTTTTATTATGGAAAACTTAACAATACAAAAGTGGAATAGTGTGGCGGGCCCAGGCTCCAAGGTAAACGTGTCTCAGCCCAAGCCAGGGCAGAGGCTGTGAGGAAGACGCAGGCTCCAGGAGCATGAGTACTGCAGACACTCAAGTCCCCAGCACTTCACCTGCCCCCTCTGGCCTCACAAAGTACAATCCTTACAAAGGAAGAGGACTCCACACTAGTCTTTGAGGGGAAAGCAGAGCTGTGGAGATAACCACTTTCAGCACCAGGAAGATTTGAATCCTGATAGCGTCATGCAGGAACTCCACCTGGGTGGCTTCTAGGGACATTTAAATGCCCAAGAACAGTATGTGGCTGAGACATCTGCCTAGGAAGTGACCCACTGCTTCCATCGAATTGTCAGAGCTGTGGCCATCCCTCCCCCCACCCCATTATGCTTATCCAGTCTTTCCTCTCTGCTGGTCATATTCTTGTACATATGATGGCCTATGAATCCTTTAATAAAACTAAGAAAAATCAGTAGCACCAATCTTTCCTGCTAAAGTCCTTTACAATTTCAAAATACTATCTGATCTTCCATCCTGTGACTGAATGAAATCCAGCATACGGGACATGTTTTCTATATTTGAGCTCTTATATCCATGAGACATGATGACTGAAATTCTAATTTAAAAAAAACCCGCCTTTAGGCCCTTTATAGACCTTTATAGGTCTATAAAGGTCTTTATAGACCTGGGAATATTTAGGTATGTTGATTTTATACCTGAAACCAGAAAATGAATTATACTAATTTAAAGTATATTCATTGACAGTGATATCCAAACTCATTGATAAATAAACTTAGGCAAATGTGCTTCACTCCTGAGCCCATGAAATGCATTTTTCACTGCAGATATTTCATTTCAGAAATAAACCCAGACCAAAACATAGTCATTCACAGAAAATGCCACTTAGGGCTTTAATATCAAACACAATCATTTCACAAAAAGAGTATAAAGTGCAAAAAGCTCCATTTCAAAATGTCTTAAATCACTCCCAAAGCATCGGAGATTAAATGCTACCATAATCAGCCTTATACAAAACCCCTGTATAATGTAGAAGGTATAAAACACAGAATATATCTGGAAATACTATATTTTCTCTGATTACATATTGTGGTTATAAAATCGTGTTCAATCTGGTTTAACATATAATGGAAGATACAATTCAAACAAATAGTCCCTTGGAGTTGGGGCCATTTTTTTTAAAGTGTGTAGGAGAATGACATCCACAAAGTCCGTAGAGAGTCCCTCCCTGGCCCAAGACTTGTCTTTGGCCCGTTGGAATGTCAGCACCCAGAAAAGAGCTGGCTAGGAAAGGTTCTGAGTTCATTTGGGGGAAAGGGGTTCTGGTTGGGCAAGCTTCTGCCCTCACCTGTCCCCAGAGATGGTTTCATGTCAGCCCTGAGGGACAGAGCCAGGGAAGGCTGAA
Source organism: Scalopus aquaticus (assembly GCA_004024925.1). Taxonomy (NCBI): domain Eukaryota; kingdom Metazoa; phylum Chordata; class Mammalia; order Eulipotyphla; family Talpidae; genus Scalopus; species Scalopus aquaticus. The sequence goes on from PVIJ01002913.1 coordinate 146,276, forward strand.
ATCCCAGGCCTGGAGCCTCCATCAGAGGAAGCGTGGAGAACCGGAGAGAGACGCTTTTACACACCTGAGAAATCCAATAAACAGAACAGGTGGCAGTATTTTCACAAAGTCTGTATTTGACAAAGTCAAGTTTTTGTCCCCCAAGAGAGCATCTTTGATTTTTGATAATTCATGTTTTAGGCAGTCTCCAGGGGGATCGGCTCAGAGTTGCCCCAAAATGTAATCCATTCCCAAAAGATTCCAGGAACCTCTCCCCCAAACATTCAATATGTTCACTAGAGCGCTTGCATTGTAATAATAGAATGCTAAACGGAAGAAAAAAGTTATTTTTCTAAAAATACGTAATCAAACACTATAAAACTGGAATCACTGACATAAATAATCACTTGTAACAATGTTTTTTAATATCTTCAATCCAGTTCCTGCTGGGTATGATTACTAGAGATATTCTAACCAGAACAAAAATCTCAAATCTCTACTTCTCTGCCTTATGGGAAGATGGAGGGGAAGGAAGACTGTTGATTGCACATGAATTAATGGGACAACCTATCCATTTTTTTAAAATCTTAAGACAACAAAACCTCTAGAGACATAAATTTAACAGCTATTTCCCGTGATTTGTCAATCCAAGTGCAGAAGCAAACCAAAAAGTAGAATTCAGTTCATAATTTCTTAGAGTCCATTCATGACCAGCTCAATTAAAAAGTAAGACTCAGTAGTAGGTCAGAATCCAGTGATTAGCACAAATGTGTAGCTAACTCGAGCATATTCCAAAACCCACTCTTCATGAAAAATACACAACCGGCATCTGTAATCATTCAAGCTAAATAACAGTCATCTCTATAAACTGTCAGCTCTGAAACACATCTATTTACAACTACATTAGGTGTCGGAGGCCGGCTCCGACCGAGGTTGGGTACCCGGGGGTGGTGGGGAAAGCGTCGGCGGCGGCGGCGGCGGGTTCAATGGGGAGAAGGGGGTGGGGAGCGAGTGGGGAGAAGAAGGTGGGGAGCGAGAGACAGCACAACCAGAGAGTCTGATCAGGCCGTTCCACTTTATTATTGGAGAACAGGGTTTTTAAAGCAT
>PVIJ01002914.1:0-46341 GCA_004024925.1 Scalopus aquaticus
GCGGCGAGAGGGTTCACCAGAGACAGAGTGGGGAGCAGAACAGGCAGATCAGAAATACACTGCTGAGGGGAGCAGGGGGTGAGGCAGGAGAGGTCTGCCGCACCATGTGGGATTCTCCCTGGCCGGGTGTCGAACTTGCAGCGCTGCTGCCGACAGCTCCACAGCGCAGCGCTTAACCGCTGCGCCACCAGGGAGGCCCAAAAATTTAACCATTTTTATTGTGATAAACTTGGTCTTTAACATTTCATAAGTTTCAGGTGTACAGTTTTATAATTCAACATCTGTATATACTACAGCATGATCACCAAAAATCTAGTTTCCATCCATCATGATACAATTAATTTCCTTTACATATTAAACCTTGCCTGCTTCCCTGACCCCTTCCCTGCTGGTAACCACCGGTCTGGGTCTGTTCTGTGTCCAGTTTGAAATCTTGATATTTGCAACAGCATGGAAATGAGTCAGACAAAGACAAATACAGTACGATTTCACTTACATGTGAAATATAAAGAAACAAGACAAACATTTTAGTTCAACTTAAAACATAGGCATCATTTTGCAATTCTTTTAACATAAGCCGTTTCTTGGAATGTAGGTCACAGGGATCTGCAAACTCTAGCATGAGGGTCAAATTTTGTCCTAGTCTACTGTCAGTTTTTGTAAATAAAGCTTTATTGGAACACAGCCACACTCATTTGTTGACATTATCTACTACTACTTTAACCTTACAAGGCAGAGTTGAATAGTTGTGTGTATCTCTGTGACTCCCCTTTATATAGTTTTTCCAAAGATTTCAACTTGGTTTTCAAAGAAACAGACTAGAGAAGCTGCATAGTATAATAGTTCATATTAAGTTCTGGGGCCAAATTGCTCTGTCGTTTATTGTTGTACAAGCCTTGGCAAGTTGCTCAATTTCTTCCTTTGTAAAATAATGTCCTGTTCCTAAGGTTCTTCTGAAGATTATATGAGTTAATTCATGTGAAGTGCTTAGAACAGTGGCTGGCAGGAATAAGCACTCAATGTTAGCTGCTGCTGTCATTTTCTCATTTATGCTTCATTACTTTAATACCTTACACAGCTCTGTATTTACTGTAATAAGCACTACTGACAAAAATTGATTGGGAACAAGCACAACTGGCGCCCTTGATAAGCACACACCTTCTCTTAGAGGGAGAGCAAAGCGTTACTCCCCTCATTGGAGAGTGGCCTAGCTAATGTTACCAGATAATTGGCTAAGAGGGTTCTGTGGCTAGTGTGCTAAGAATATAAGGTAACTTTACACATAGGGAAGTTGTGGATTAAGACTCAGGAGACCAGGGCCATATTTGTCAATATCTTTTTAAAGTTCAGGTTTATTAGGAAAAGGAGAAAAAGAGAGCACCTTCATAGTCACAGGAAGGCAGGCAAAATGGAATTTTTTATTCTAAATGACATAACTGCTATAAAAACAAAATGCTCCGATGGTTTAGGAGAAGGCAAATTAAAAAGTAAATTTTTTTCCTAACCCATGTGAGTAGCCCTTTCATTTTTCTGATAATCCTTAGAAGGTGGAGTGGTGAGGACTGAAGTCAGGCATGGTAAACCCTCCTTGCCACTCTGAACTTAATCTGTCAAAAACCTCAATCCAGTTATTCTGTGGATTACTCTCAATTTTGAATTGAAAATAAAAGCTGTAGATTGAATATGGATAAAATTAAATGACTGCTCTATAGGTAACAATTTAGACCATATTCTTAAAAGTCTCTGATCTTAAGTCTGTTCCTACTCCTTGTTCCAGCTTGACTGTACTGTTGATTTCTCTTCGCGCCTTCCTCACCAGGAAAGTGCTGCAAAAGGGAAGATAATTATGGTTGGGAAAGCTAGTGTTGACAGTGACGAGATGGCCTCAACTAATGTTCGATGAGTCAATGACTAGGCAGCACCCAGATAACTCTGCCATTTAGAGTTGGCGAACCAGGCATGATTGAGGAAAAGGGAGGGAGGAGAGAGCAGGTTGCTGACGTTTGCACTTCCACACACAGCTTTTAACATAACACCATAAAAAACAAAAAGTTTTCTGTAGTTTGTGGCCAACTGTAAGAACTCATCAAAAGTCTAGTGCTTAATACATTTAAAATGAGCATTTCATGCCAAAAGAAAGATTATAGTGGGAGCTGGGAAGGAAATGCTTTTGAAGTTTCATTACTTTGAGTTATATCATTTCATGCTTTAGGTAACATCCCCAAGCAGAGGAGGGGCCCATCCGTAGGAATGCAAAGCCCTGCAGAGAAGGAAAGGGTTGAGAGGGTCCACCCTAACCTCTTTTCCTTTACACAAAGGCTCTAGGCTTTTGAATACAACCTGCTTTTGTAGGCTGAGGACATTATGCAATACAACATAGTGAGATGGAAACCTGCATTGCAAAAGTAAATATAAGAAAATGGAGAGACTGATGGGGAGGAAACATGTTAAGGAAAGCAACCCTCTGGCACCCAGTAAGATGGTTAAGGACCTTTTTAAGACAGGCTAAGTCTTCCGGGCATGAGTAAGAGTATTTAGAACTATGTTGAGTGTTATAGTTTTGAAAACCTAGGACAGTCTTTCAATTTGTTAAAGAAAAGTCAAAGGAATGTACCTGCTCACTATGTGCACTTGTGGGCCCCCAACTTTCCTTAGCTTCTCTAATGGCTTTTTATCAGCTCCTAGACAGCCCTGTGTATAATACATATCTTAGTGCATTTCATACTGGGTTTCAGTTATTTCTATGTATTCCTGTGCTACCAGACTGAGATTCTTTTTTTAATAAAAGATTTATTTATGCATACAAGAACTGAGGTGTAGGCTAGAGGTGTGGAATGGTGAGAGGATTCACCAGAGACAGTGGGGAACAGAACAGGCGGATCTACTGAAGGACACTACTGAGGGGAGCAGCGGGAGAGGTAGGAGAGGTCTACTGCCATGTGGGAATCTCCCTGGCCGGGGATCGAACTCCTGTAGTGGCTGCAGATAGAGTCATAGTGCCAAGACTTAACCCGTTGAGCCACTAGGGAGGGCCCCCAGACTGAGATTCTTGATTATAGGGGTTCACCATAGTACACTCAATCAGTAGGTGCACTAGGTATTTTTTTTAATATATTTTTATTGTTATTTATGTCTTTTACATTCACACACTAGGTATTAAATGAAGAGACTGAGTTTCTCAAGGTCACACTGATAGCCCCAAGAACCAGATCCAGGTTCTGGCCTTCTGATTTCTAGCCCAGTACTTTCACCACCACATCAACTTTCCTCATTTTCATTTGTTTTTTGATGCGTTTTCATTAAATCAACTGTTGTTAAAGTGGGGAGGAGTAAAAAAGGAAAAGTCAGACTTGAGTGAAATCTTATATAACATAACTAAAGGCAAGTTTAAGCAAGGAGGACCTTTGCCTTTGATCATCACAAGGAAGCAGTTAATCCTTAGCTAGTATATGTGAGTCTGACTAGATAGCGTTCTTTAAAGCAAGGTATAAACCCTGTATACTTTCAGTGACCTAAAAGTGAGCCCTGTGTGTGACCTGGACATCTCCTTTCAGAGGTGAGTTTTGTCATCTAGTGATGAAACTAGCTAACTTGTTTGATTAGTATTTAATACTTACTATGCCTTGGAATTAGGAAGTATATTGACATATTTTATTTGGTCCTCACAACGCTGTGATATTGGCAGGATAGATATTTTTATAACCATTTTGTAAACAAAGAAACTATAGCACTTGTTTGTTTGGGTGATTAGCTGAATGTCACAGTGCTAATATGGCTAACTTGGGTTCAAAACTTAGAGCCACTGATGCCTCCCCCAGGGCTTTCTCTTCTCTGTCACACTGTGTTAAGACTCTGAAATCTTTGCACAGATCATCCTGAAGCACTCATGCTTAGCACACTGGAAATGTGGCACGGCTGTAAGAGGCTCCAATGAGAGGCGTACGAAAGGGTGCATCTCGTGATTACTTTATTCCAGGATGTGGCTTAGCCAGCAACAAAGGGTATCAGAGAAATAGAGTATAGTAGCTGGGAGATCACTCCCCATTGGACTTAGGCCCCTCTATCATTGCATAACTCAAAGACCTTTTCAGTTTGTTTGTTGGCCATATCAAGTTTGAGTTGTCCTATTCGGACCAAGCAAATAAAAGCTTTTTTAAAGGATTTTGTAAAGAATGTAGTTGTACACTTGATCTTCTTTTTGCAGAAAGGTGAGAGTGGGCAAGAGAAACAGGAGCTTCTGTGTTGTTTGCTATGAAAACAGGATATGTAAAGCTCAGGAACCCCTCCTACCTAGCTGCTTCCCAGCAAACCTTCTGGAGAAATGGGCAGACTGGGGAAAGCGGTTAGCTTGTGTTATAGAAGCCTTATATGAAAAGAGGACGTGGTGGGTGCAGTTCACTGAGTATTAGCATAAAAATTAAATGTAGGTCTCAGTTTCCCCATTGATAAAATATAAGAGTTAGGCTTGATGTAAATTGTCTTTAAATGTTCACAATTCAAAAGGTACACACAGATAATTATTGAAAAATGTTCCATCTAGTCTTACTCACATGTGCCCACTTTCACTTATAGGGATCAGTGTAACCACTTTCTTGTGCCTCCCCCCACTGGTAGTATAGGTGTTTACATTACAAACAATAAGTTTATACTTTTTCCTCTTTTACTTTTTTTTTACAAATGATAACAAATGCTAGTTCAGCACTTTCTCGCATACTGTCTATAAAACTTATATTTTACATGAATCTTACTAAAACAGACATGAGCACCCTGCTTATGTCATTTTATAATATGCCTTGGAGTATATGAAGAGCTTTCTTTCTCATACATGTTCGATGATAAAGTATCCCGTTTTATGACCATATCATAGTTTAATCAGTGTCCTATCAATGGACATTTAAGTTGTACTTTCTGTGAGTCTGCTAATCCTAAGTGGCCACCATTTTGTTACCTGCAGTTCTGCATTCCTACCCAAGGTCAGAACTGCCTGGTCAATCAGTTAGAGGAGCCCAATCCTAAAAAGTTCCTTTCATCCATCAAAAGCAGAAAGCTTGGTCACTGGGAAGGCTAGGCATCTTGAGGTATGACCGGGTATGACTTGGCACGCCAGGGGGCTGAAGACTGATGCATAAAACATACTCCCAACTTATACATCACAGGGTGGCTCAGTAGGATGCATTGTTGATAAGATTAAAGGGGATCTGGGGCTTGATCTCAATGACAATACCAAGTCTTCAAGCAGATAAGAAGTGCTTGGAGGGCAGACCCACATTCCCTGATATATAGATGACAGCACATTTTTCTAGTTGTATCCTTTCCTTTTCTTTTTATCTTCCATCTCCCTACACTGATGTTGTATGATTATTCTATCCATAAAAAGGCCAGGATCTTGTTTCTTGAGCAACCTGTGTTATGTAGTCTGCTCCACAACTCCCGTGTGTCAGTGTGGTGTTGCCTGACGCAACACTTTCAGTATTTTTTGTTACAGTCCTGTGACAAATAACTAGATATAACATTTCACAAATGCGCCAGTTTATCTATGATTGATATTTAGAAGTAGAATTGCTGGCTCAAGTAGTGTGTGCAGCAAACCAACAATTAAATTTTCTTCTAGTTCTGATAACCTATGACGCTTTAATTATAAATGAACAGTGAAACAAATGAGAAGGTATGATTTCCTTGAAAACACCTTAATTTTTATCGGTTACTCAAAGACTACATCTTAAGAGCCAAGTATAGACAATCTTGCCAAAATGTTTTTGGACTGCAGACTGTACAAAAGTCACCAACATAGATTTTCTTGTGCTACCCAGGGTGATATTACACAGAAGCGAATTTGTAAGGTGAATATTAGAAACTCACAACAAAAGAGAATTGTCTCCCAGCTATTTTTACCAGTCTACCAAGGAAAGGATATGGACCATTTTTCTGTTTATCACAGTCCATGTAAGGAATGAAAAGGTAAAGATAGAGAATGCCTGATTAATATGTCTGCACATTTTCTTAAAAGATTTGTTTAAGCATACAAAAACTGGGGTGTAGGCCAGAGGTGTTGGGGGGGGTGAGAGGATCCACCAGAGACAGAGTGGGGAACAGAACAGGTGAATCTACTAAAGTACACTGCTGAGCGGAGCAGCAGGCGAGATAGGCAAGGTCTCCTGCACCATATGTGGTCGGCACAGAGTAGCAGTGATAGCACTGAGACAACCCCTAGGCAACCTGGGAGGCCCCCTGATAATATACATTTTTTTTACTGGTCCCTAGATTTTTGATGATCGAGGAATATGTGATGACTTTGTGAAATGGGTGATACCATAACATTCACTTTTCTTTTTGAGAAGCAAAAGACCACAGAGCCAATTAGAATTGTATCATGTCTTCATACCTTCTGGACCATATCTACCAATCTTCTTTCCCCCGCCCCCGCCCCGCTCCTCACCTCCACCATTCTTCATGTGCCTTAAACCATTTGTGAAATTTGCTCTTGTAAATAACAGATTTTAGCCAAAGCCTCATTACTTTTCATCTCTAAGTTCCCTATAGCCCCCAGGACAGTGGGTACTTCTTTATAAATACCTGTAGAATTGGGATTGGGTAGATGTTAGAGTCATCAAGGCTCAATTTAGCTTCCCTCTCAGGTAACATACCCTTCCTTTTCCCTGCACAGCGTCATGTACCTTCCAGTGTACCTGGGCACACTTTATGTCATTCAGGGACAAAGGCCAAGTAAATTATCTTGAAGAGAGGAGTATGTGTCAGTTTGTTTAAGCCTACACACAAATATCCTTCTGGCGCCCACTGCCATTCTTGGTACTGCCGTTTAAAAATTGGAACCTTATTTAGCTATACACAGCTGATAACCGTGGAAGTAGGCACGCTCAGCAGGAGTGACCTAGGAGTATGCAGGTCAATGGCCTATCTTTTTTCCCTACAAATGTTATTTTATGTGCCATAAAAATCAAAGTAATCAAATACTAGAAGATTATAAATGAATGTAGTTGGAGAGACAATTTTATTAATGTTGACCAATAATGTTGATTTTAGAATAAAGACACTTGTTTATAGACCATAGGTTTAGCACTCAGAGTCTGCATGGGATGGCTCTGATCAACTTGGAGATAACCAGACCCATGAGGACTATATCTTCGTAACTCCTCTAGGCCCCACATGCAGCTCACCCAGGGTGGACCCATCTTTCCAAATTGAAGCTTTCTTCAGTGCCTCCTGCCTGGGGAAGATGACTGCTGGGTGGTTCAAGCTAGATGCCTCACTCGCCTTCTTTGTGCCTGTTATTTGGCCAACTTGTAAAAGGCCCACAAACTTTCTAGAAAGTAACCATGAGAAGAGTTTCCTTTGCTGTGGTTTCAGAAATACCACAAGGTGCATGGTGCTATGTTACAACTCAAATCATGGGGTAAATTACAGCCCCTTACCTACTCTCAAGAAACTAGAATGTAGAAAAGAAAACATGGGCAAGAACAATATGTTTATGAGCAGTTCAAGACGTGTTTTGAGCACATCTCTTCTACTTCCCCAAACCCTGGTGAATGAGAAAATTGTGATACTGTGGTTAATAAGATATATGTGGTTTTCATCCCACTTCTGGCACAGAACACCTAAAAGCCTTTGAATTTTTTAAGTGTTGAGAGCAGGCAAGCAGTCTTTTGTTTTGTTAATGAGGTGATCTTTAGGGAGCCCCTAGAAAGGTATGGGATAGTTGTGAAACCAACCTCCTGCTTAGAGCTCCCCCACTCACACCTCCGGAAAGGGGAAGGGAGCCATTTCAAGTATGCACTGTCACGAGGTGAGTGCTATTGTCACCCCTATTTTAGAGGAAACTAACTTAACCCTCTTAGCCATGATGCTGTCTCCTTAATGAACTCCTCATAGTAATCCTTAAGAATCCTATGAGGTAGACTGCTTTTATTATCCTGATTTTGGAGTTGAGAAACAGATTAAGTAATTTGCCCAAGGGCCCACAACCAGTAGGGACAGTATTACCAGTTAGAAAATGAGTACAACTCCCTGTGCACTTGGAGAGGCACCATTCAGAAAATAGACTGGAATGTGGAATGGGAGGAATATCTTTCCAGGCCACGGGTCCTCGTGTTTTTGTTTTAGGTGGGCGAAACAGAATCGCAAACTGAACTCCAAATCTCAAAAAAGGCAAGAGTTAGTGGTTACTGACAGACCATGGAGTGCTCAGCTGGGGTTCAGTTTTAGTTTCTTTAATCATATTGGGAACTACATTCAACAATTTCTTTACACAGAGGGTTGTTTGTTTTTTTTTCAGCAAGCAAAACAATGCACTTCCTATTTAAGTTCTGTCTTTCTAGTAGTTCAATTCCTATGTTTCAAAATCAGTCTAAAAAACAAAGCTACAGAAAATATGTTATTTCCCCTTCATCTGTTGATAGAACTCAGATTCATTCATGGTGTGTACAGAAAAGATCCTCTCTGAAATCCCAAAGATGAGCCATTTGGTATTAATGGCCCAAAGGTTCTTTAGATTATGGAGTACTGTTATGTGAGAATTCTAAGTTAGGCTGCACTGGTATTCTGCCCTTTTGGAATGTCAAAATAACATGCTTAATTTTAGTTCCAGTTAAATCTGCCCTTTTTTTTTCCCTTAAGCTCTCACTTGTTAGCATCCAACTCTTAGGTTCATGTACTGTGTATGTCTGTGGTATACCTTACCATTCAGAACTGTGGTACACAAATAGCATGAGTAAGAATTACCTGTGTAGCTTGGTAAAGATCTGGATTCTGAGGTCCCATTCTCTGACAGAAATCCACTGGTCTGGAAGGGGTGTTGGGGTGCTTGATTTTCTTTTTTTTTTTTGTCAAACATCTTAGATGATTTAGATTCAGGCAGTTCTTGGACCGCACTTTGAAAAATCCTTGAGTTAGGAGGAAAATTATTAACATATATCACCTACAATGTGTATTAATGTGCCAGTCACGTGTGTATGTGTTTTTGTATTTGGTATTCAGAATATTGTGAGATTCATGGTCTGTTTTACATGCCTCTGCTATCCCCACAAGGTTTTAGTGACTTGTTCTGAGTTCCAGAGACAGCACCGCATTATGACTGTCAGCTGTCTGCTCCCAGAACTGGGTGGGCTCTTGCTCTTTCTGCTTCAGCATGGTCGCTCTCAGAAGAGATGATTGCTGAAGGATGGTAAATTGGAAAATGTTAGAAAGTGTCATGAACAGTATGCTCTAAATGTGTTTGACAAATGTTTAAGGCCAGTGAGGTGTAAGATTGTCTAGAGCTTATCAACTAGTATTCAAAATGTGTTTAGTAAGGACAAGTGTCCATCTGTTTGTCATAGAAACAGTATTATACAAGTGTAAACTTTTCTAATTGACATGGGCCCTATAGTGACTTATTTTGTCTCTTCACTAAGAAAACTGTGACCATAAAGATTAAAGTAACCTAGCAGTGGAAAAACCTGGGCTAAAAGCAAGTTTAAAGGCTGATTCAAATTATAATCATAATGAAGATTAAGTGCTCCAACCCATGTGTTGGCTTAGGATCATCCAGAAGACTGTTAAATTTCTCTAGAAGACCATTAAATCAGTAAGGAGTGACAACTTTGTGACAACATTCAGATTCTGAAAGTTCACAGAGGTATAATAATAAGAGGTGATCTGGCATTTTAAAGTAGAATGAATGGTAATTTTTTAAAATGAATTCCTCTTAAAAGTTGTTTTTGATGCTGAAATATAGTAGATGTAGTATAATAATACTTACTATAGAAAGAATTAGAATGCATTTGAAGCTTTGGTAAATTATAACAGAAAGCTGAAATGCGCTAGAAGTTTGTCCTCACCTAACTTAATGCCACATACAGACAGAACCTAGAATACTGCAAGTAAGTTTTAGCATAGATCGTCTTAGCATGGTATAAAACATTGCAAGACACAACTACTCAGGAGGTAGGTAACTACTAGGTCAGCTTCCTCCTGGACAACTTGGTGGGCATAGACTTCATAGAGCACTTGCGTGATGTGACTGGTCAACCCGGAACACTAGAGGGTGTCCACCCAATAGATTTCTTTCTTTTATTTATATATTTACATTTCTTTCTTTCCTTTTATTTACATCATTGCTCCATTTTTTGTACAATGTATGATTGTATGCTTTTTCCTTTGAGTGCATTCTCCACAAAATTGCCACCATCAATTCACCCATGAACCATCACCATAGTCCCTTGTGCTCTTCTCTCCCGTTAGATCTTCCCCTCCCTCACAGAATGTTTCTGATTTCTGGCTGCCTGCTAATTTTTTAAAATTATTTTTTCCTGATCCCTTATATTCCTCCTGTGAATGAAACCATCCAATATTTTTCGTTAGTCTACATTCCTTTCTAAGCCTCCCTCAAAACTACAACTCTGTTTCCTTATCTCAGTTTTTCTGGGTTCTTCCCAGAAGACAAAATAGAAAATTTTGTGTTGGGACAGGGTCACAAGTTAGTTAGATAGATAAAAATAGTATGAAACAAGTGGTATAAAAAGTAGTGCTGGACTTGAGGTCAGAATCTGGTCTTTGATTGCAGGCCACTTCTAGACTGACTGCCACCTGACCTTGGTTAGTCGGTCTTCTGCACCTTGATTTTTCTTCTGTAGATTGAATAGTCACTGTTGTCCTGACCTCAAAGTGCAGTTAGGTCTGGAAGTACATTGCATTGTTGTGGCTCAGCAGAAAAAGAGTTCCTAAGAGTATGCCATAAAAGAAATTGTAGTTACTCTTGAACCTACACTTACACTGTCATAAATTGTTTATTGAATACATACCTGGAAGAGATACTAGCATGCACATAGCCTCAGCCTAGCCCTTAGAACTCATTCTGTAAACAAGCTATGAGTAGTTTTCTTCAGCCTCCTTATTTAGCACCCACAGAGCATCAGCTTCCTTCATCTTCATTCACAGAGCACTAATACTGCTTTTACATGCTATATGTAACGTATTTAAGACAGTCCCTGTGTTTCTTGCATTCATTATCTTATTTGAATCATGAAACAACCCTGACGATATCTTCATGTATCCCTCAGTTTCAGATGAGATGCTGTAACTCAGAGCAAAAGTGATTCTCTAAGAGTAGGGTGATCTTGCTCTCAGGCACTTTTTTGCATGTCTGGAGACTTTTTTGTCACAATTGGGACAGTGTTACTGGCATTCAGTGAGTAAAGGCGAGATACTCTTAAACCTCCTACAATACAGGAGACAACTCATGCAGCAAAAAATTATTTAGCTCATGGGGTCACCCTGGTGGTGCAGGGGCTAAAGTCTCAGTGCTATCAAGCTATTGCCAGCCACTGAGGCCTGAGTTCAATCCCAGCCAGGGAGCTGACCCACATGGCGCGGCAGACCTCTCTTGTCTTGCCCGCTGCTCCCCTCAGCAGTGTATTTCAGTAGACCCACCTGTTCTCCCCACTGTCTCTGGTGAATCCTCTTACCTCCCACCCTCACAGTTCTAGCCTACACCCCAGTTCTTGTATGCATAAATAAATAAAAATAAATCCTTAAAAAATTATTCAACTCCAAATGTCAGTAATGCCAAGGTTGAAACTGACCATAGGTGTTTTGCCCAAAAGAAAGTGTTGGAGTTGGGTGGGCCAGAGTCCAGGCTTTGGATTCAGTCTTGTGTGATTTCCACCGCCCCTAAAACAGGGTATCAAAAACTGGAGTTACATAAATGCTGAATGTATTATTGATGTTTTCAGGAGGTATGAGTAGAAAATGGGGTTTGCTTATATTACTATTGAAGATTTCAATTGACAGTACAGATTGTGCCATCCAATGAAAATCTTGTGTGTGTCTTACAGTACCTTTATGTGTCTTATAGTGCTGTCCTCGTCCTGGAGGGAGCTTAGTTACCTTCATTGTATTTTATTTATTGATCAACTACCAAATTGAACAAAAAGCTATTTTTTGACCCCAAAGCTATTGAAATCTGAACACAGCCCCTTTAGCAGCCTTTACACACAGCACCTGCTGCCAACCTATAAACCCGTGTAGTTCATAAAAAATGTCACCAGGACACTCTGCTGGAAATAAGCAGAGCCAGCATTTGAATACTGACTCTAAACTTACAGTCTAACAGTATTCCATAAACTTTGTTCTTACATAAAAAGTATAACATGTTACTGTAGAAACTCTTACAATAACAAACTTCTTGCTAGTTGTTGTAGAATATTCTTCAGTTTTGTCCCTCAAGTCATTTTATAACCCAGAAATTAGAAGGTTCTCCTAATCCTTGTAAAATTTTAATAGAAGCCTTTCTGGATTCTGGCAAATTAAGGTATTATAGCCTTCGGCTATGTAAGAATTTTTTTTCCCCTGTGAATGCCTCAGAAAAACTTGAGCAGTAAATATTATCAGGGAAGAACAAACTAGTTTTTCTACACAACAAAGCACTTTCTTAAAATATAAATCTGATTGTATCACCCCTCTGATTAAGTCTAAATAGCACCTGGTTGCTTCCAAAGTAAAAAAATTTAGTCTCCTTAAAATGACTTGTAAGGTATTCTTCACTGAATCCCTTCTGCTTCTCTCCCTCACTCAATATCATATTCATGTTGACCTTAAATACTCTTGATTCTTTCCTTTGCTCAGAAATGGCCTCTGCCTACCTACCCACCTCCAGTAATTAGTCTGTCTACACGTTATCTCCTTAGAAAGAGCTTCCGTCTCTTCCTGTCCCTCTATATCCAAGAACAAATTAGTTCTTGGACTGTTATTCTCTAGCACCATGTTTACTTCCCTCAAAACACTTGTCGCCATTTGTAATTACATACCTATACATAATTGTTTATATATTTAACGAAGGTTTCTTCTGGAGTAAGAGCCACAAAAATGTAAGAAACTGGTCTTTTTGTACCTGACTCCTTTTAAGTAGATATTGAAATCTAGATGAGTTTTGTAAGAATTAAATACTTTTTGAGTAAATATTTGTTGAGTTCTTCCAAATGCTATAAGAAGGTAGAAATTAGAATGTTACTTGCCCTTAAGGAGCTTACTATGTATAAATAGGGTCTCTCATCCTGTATTTTGGAAACTGTAAACTGAAATTTATATGAGAAGGCTGGTAGGGAAATTTAGAAAAGAGATTTCTGTCAAGAATTCAAAAAATACCTCATGGAATTAGTGACATGTTTGACTAAGCCCTAAAGAATGATCCAGCTTGTAAAGTCAAAAGAGCAAGGGCCGTGCTTCTAACTTTATCCTAATTCTGACACGCTTTAAGTACATGATATATGTTGAATAAATACTGTTGGGATTTGTATATACTCAGAAACAAGGAGAAAAAAATGAATTACAGGGAATGGCACAAGCCAAAAAGAAATATAGATGTCAAAGTGTAAGTTCAAGAAAAGTGAACAGATCAGTTTCAGAGAAAGATGCTGTGCATGTGAAGAGGATTAAACCGAGATAAGACTAGAAAATAAGTCTGTAACAGGTAGACATAAAATGGTAGAAAGTGATTGTATCAATATCAGAGTTTGAAGTGAAGATACTTGGGTTTCTTCTCTGTGAACAGAAACAGGTTACTGGGAGTACAAAGTAAGATGCAAATTGCAGAGAGACGTACCGGCAATAGTTAAGGGTTGGGAGTGCAAGTATTCTTTAGTTTGGAATACTGGTTTTATTATCAGCATCATCACTATCAAATGGCACAATTCAGATTCCTTTGGAACACCTCTGTATTTGGTTTGGCTGGAAAGTGTTTGCTTCCTCATATTTCTGGAAGGGAAATACACACTTGCCTGACAAATCCCTGATGGTGTTTGAAGAGTTATTACAGGATTCGTATGTTCCTGAGGAGCTTCATGAAATGACCTCTAAGATCCTTCCAGTTCTCTTTTTAATTTTATTGAAAACCCCTTTTCTCTTTCCAATCCTCATTGAGATTCTACCACCCAAAAATTAAGAGGCAGTGTACGCAGATTTCAGTTTCAGGTTTTCTGCATAACAGTGAAGAAAGACTCATCTTTCCAGGTTCTGATTGGTTTTGTTGTTGTTTTTTGTTAAAGATTTATTTATTATGCACACAAGCTGCGGTATAGGCAAGAGGCGTGGGGTGACAAGAGGGTTCACCAGAGACAGAGTGGGGAGCAGAACATGCAGATCAACGGGAATACACTGCTGAGGGGAGCAGTGGGCGAGGCAGGAGGGGTCTGCTACGCCATGTGGGAATCTCCCAGGCTGGGCATCAAACTCACGTTGCCACTGCCGACAGTTCCACAGTGCAGCGCCACCAGGGAGGCCCCCAGGCTCTAATTGTTTAGAGCCTGAGTCAGTTACCTTGGTCAAAAAATAGTAGTATACAAGAAGAGCTCATTAAATGTCTGCTGTTGATGACAGTGAGAAGGGATTTTAGAGAAATACCTCTGTTCAGCTGCTTCTCCTACCTTTTCTCAGTATCTTCTCAGGATGAGGACAGACTTAGCACTGATTGAAAAGATCATAAAAACATTTCAGGGTCTTTTTGAGACCCAGTCCCAATTGGAGTTATTAGGAAAGGCACAATATGCTATGAATTTTCAGAATTAGACGTTGGAAGAGGAGGATTTGTTGCACTAGAGATTGTAAGGATGGGATTCCAGACTAAAAAAACAAGGAGAGCAATGATACCAGACAGAAAAATAGGACCTGTCCTAGGAGCAGTAGGAACTTTGTCTATTGGACTGGTTTGGCCAAAACATAAAGTAGGCAGAATGGTAGGTCAGGAACTTTATTTTGGAGATCCGTGATTTCAAAACTAGGGGGTTGATAGTTGAGAGGTCAGTAGCATGGGATTTTTGAGCAGGTAAATAGAGCCTTGCCTTAGTTAGGTGAATTTGTCATTGATGTGCTAGAAAGGCTGAGTAGAGGACAGGGGTACTGTTAGGACAGCCATGTTGATGATAGAGCTGCTGATGGTAGAAACCAGAAAAAGCTGAATGAATTTTCTAATTGACTTGGGATTAGGAAAAGTGACCAGAATTGTGGCATTTTTGATACAAAATTGTCAAATGTAAATGAAAAGGTAGGTTTAACAGAAAAAAAAAACCCTAGGCTGGGAGTGTTTAGCCAAGGCCCCCCAAAGCTCTGTAGATGGTTTAAATGCTTTGTGCCTTGGCTCCTCTGAAAAAGATACTAAGATTGTAGAACTGAATTTATAGGAAAGAAGTGCCACTGTTTCTCACCAGAACATTTGTTCGGGTAATTGATAGATGTACCGAGTAAATATATTTTCAGGTTGATCTTAGCTTTTGCTCCGTTTACTCTCCTTTCACTTCAAACTTGGCAAGGTTCAGTGCTCAAGAAACTTAGTTCATATAAAGGGTCTGGGTTGGCACTTCAAGCTACTTAAAGGTCAAATTCTGACAGTATATTCTCTACCTTTCTTCCACTTCTAGAAACCTACATTTGTCACAAAACAAATATTATAAAAAAGTATTCAGGCAGATTGGTCCAGAAATTGTAATATTAGATTCTCCTAGGAGCTTTGTTATTTCATACTCTAGGCCTCTATGAAGTGAATAAATAGAACTAGATGGATTCGTAATCCAACTCCTAAAACAGTTCCGCTTGTCTGTATTCTATATATCAACTACATCTTGTAACTTCTTGGTCCAGAGCTGTTGAATAATTTCTAAGCCTACCCATCTATTATATAACATTTCAGACTGATTAAGGTGCTAGAGAGGAACCTGAGGATTGTCCAATGTGTCCTTAACACATTAAGGAAATTAATTTATCATCTATCGTATGTCTGAGATGCCAAGGGAGAAAGAAAAAAAAGGAATTTATTTCAACAACATTTATTGTCAGTGTGCAGCCTGTTAGAAAATGCAGGAGATCCTGAGATAAATAAGACAGGGTTCCTACAGAATTTATGATCCTATAGTAAGGATAGGGATAGAGAAACATTCTGTTGTCCTGGAAACTGATCTGAAAAACTGTGTGAACTGGAAAACTGTAGAATTTTAGTTCTGGGTGGAACTTAAATAATCATATTGTGTTTTTACAGTTAAGGGAAATGAAACTAAAAAATGACTTGTCCCATGTAGTATTCATCATCTTCTTCATATTTAACTGAGTTCTCTTTCCTTTGTCTTTTGTTGCTTCTGTGGTAATAGTATGCCCCATTCATGTGTGCCCCCAAAACACAGGTGATATAGAGACTGGAAAGTGGGCTTTCGAAAATTAAGTGTCTTTAGCACTCTTACGCTTGAAAATGATAGCCCACCATGGCTGTAGAATTCACCATGTTCCTCTAGGGTCTGTGCTGCCTTAACAGCTCATCTCCTTTGCCATGACTGAGCAGCTTAAGAAGGTAGAATGAGGGCCTCCCTGGTGGCGCAGCGGTTAAGCGCAGCCCTGTGGAGCTGTAGGCAGCAGCTAGCGATTTCGACACTCGGCTGGGGAGATTCCCACATGGCGAGGCAGACGCCCACTGCTCCCCTCAGCAGTGTTTATGTCCCCAGAAACAGCAGTGCCTGTTCTGCTCCCCACTCTGTCTCTGGTGAACCCTCTCACCGCCCCATGCCTCTGGCCTGTACCCCAGCTTGTACGCATAAATAAATCTTTTTAAAAAAAAAGGTAGAATGAAGATGTGGAAAGAGGAAATGTGTAATAGAAGGAAGAGACCTTGAACAGTATTTGGAAACACTTTATCTGGTTAGAATCAAATCACAAGTATGGTTTCTGTTTTTTCTATAGGTGGTTAGAATGAGGTTCTCAGAGTTGCTCTTGACTTTCATCATCTTTTATACTAACATAGATGTTCTTAGCCAAGAGCTACTCTCATTAATTCATAGCTGCTCTTTTACTCTAAAAACTTGTCAATCCATGCAGCTTTTCTTGTTTGTCTAGATCGTCGGTCACTCATAAATGAAGGCTCTTTAAATATTAAATATAATTGTTTGGCATAGTTTTCCCCTTTATGTCTCTGGCAGTTGGTTACTTTTGATGCAGCCCATTAGCCTGATGTATGAGTAATTCAACCACACAGACTATGCTATTACTTATATAGATTATGCGTTTGGTTTCTTTCCATGAAAAGTGTTTTCACCTCACTTTAATAACTGTTGAAGAAATAAACTAATAGA
Organism: Scalopus aquaticus; assembly: GCA_004024925.1. Classification (NCBI taxonomy): domain Eukaryota; kingdom Metazoa; phylum Chordata; class Mammalia; order Eulipotyphla; family Talpidae; genus Scalopus; species Scalopus aquaticus. Next base: position 17,100 of record PVIJ01002914.1, read on the forward strand.
AGTCCGCAAATAATTGCTAAATTAACTCTATGCCAGTTCTACCAATATCTTTTTCCTCTCTGACCAACCATTGCCATGAAGAAAAAACAAGTGAGAGCTGGTTGTAGATGATTTCTTGGAATTATTTTTGATATCAAGTAAGGCAAAGAGTAAGATGGGGGACTGATAGCCTGTGTTTTAGTGAAGTTTTTTTAAAGGGTAAAATCTAAGATAACTTTATTTGAATTTTTAATTTTTTGTGGTGATGGTAGTGTTAGGTTTGGAGGGCAATTATTCAAGTTTGAATTGTCTTTATAAATCTATAATTGTGCTCTGTCAACTCATTTGCTAAACTTAATCTTGGAGGAACTGGGAACTGTGTGTGTAATTTTAAAGTCTTTTGCATTTCTTATTGACCTGACCTATTTTGTCTGTGTCTGTTGTATCATGGTATTTCCTGTTTTTAGCATAGTGATACAGCAGGACTTTGAAGGTCATAAATTTTTGCTAGTTCAGGCTGAGAAGCTTGATAAATCCATGATTTACTTAGCCTAATACTCTGTGTAAATGAAATTGGTAAAATTAAGTGTCATTATGATCACTGTGTCTTAAGAAGGATATACAGGCCAAGGAAAGGCAGCTACAGAATCTAAAGGGCAGTGTCACTGTGTTGATGTAATTATGGCCACATTTCTGCCAATCAACATGGACTAGGGATATGAAACCAGGGCCTAGAAGATGAGTGGAATGGCATCCTAGCCTTCTAAGGGGAAGGTCAACTCCCAGTTAATCACATTGTATTTCTCAGAATGTCTACTGACCCCCATATAGATTACCAATGTGGAATGTGCCATTTCATTTCCCCTCTTCAATAGTATTTGAAACGGTAGATACAAGTTAGGAGCAGTTCAGTTAAACTGGTGCCTCACCATGTGAACAGAAACAAATCAGTGTTTATGGTAGTCTTTGACCTTGAATTTTCTATATCTGAGCTCATAAAACACCAATCCTAAGTAATGACTGCAGAAAGCAGAAGAAGAGCAACTAGATTTTCTGTTGGTTTAATGTTTTTACAAAGCTTAAAAGGGGAAGTGGGGCCCTAATCTTAAGAATGAAAGTGTTCTTCCCTATCATAGAAATCAGGAAAAACCACAGGCAGTCTCTGAAAGAATTGTTAAGGCTCCAGATCACAACTATACAAGCTGGAGAAGACCATATGGCAGATGCCACTTCTTTGTGATGCTTCCCTGGGGTCTGATCTCCGTAGTCCCTATGGATTATTGTTTCTTATCCACCTTGGGCAAAACTAAGAAAATAAAAGGGCCTCCCTGGTGGCGCATCAGTTAAGCGCTGTGCTGTGGGGCTGCCATCAGTGATGATGCAAGTTCGATGCCAGGCAGGGGAGATTCCCACATGGCACAGCAGACCTCTCCTGCTGTGCCCGCTGCTCCCCTCAGCAGTGTATTTCCGTCGATCTGCCTGTTCTGCTCCCCACTCTGTCTCTGAGTCCCCTTGCCGCCTCATGCTTCTGGCCTGTACCCCAGCATGTATGCATAAATAAATCAATCTTTAAAAAAAAGAATAGAGAATTTGAAGTTTAAGCTAAACCTGTTGAAAAATAAGGTCAGTGTTAAGACTCAAGAAGGTCATCAGAACTTAGCCTCCTTGCTAGTTTCCTAACTTCTGTCCATATTTGTGCTTATTTTGCCAGAGATGATAGAATTTGCAAATAATCTGGCCCTCTAGCTTGACTTTATAATGTGTCTGTGTTGAAGTAGGGGTGGGCAGGAATAGAGGAAACTTTTGATGAGGAAAGACTGAAAAAGAAGTGGACCCTTGAATATAAGGAAGTTTTGAAACCTACTTATAAAATACTGCACTATACTTACTAAGCAGGGGAAGGAAGAAGCTGAAAAAATGCACAGCTATATAGCATTCACTGTGCCATTTTATTTCCCCTACTTAATAGTATTCAGAGCAGTAGATATAAGTTGGTACATAGCCAACTTCAAGTACCCAACTGAATACAAGATAAATGTTCCCTAGAAACTGAATAGTGTAAAGCATTCCTGAAAAAGAAACTTCACTATTACATCAACTAAGGCCCAAAGAAATTCATGTCTTTTTATTTTTCCTGTAGTCAATTCCTAGAATACTTCTCTTGCATTTCCATAAAGATCCAAGAAGTTTTCTATGCCAGAAGCTTTTATAGCTCTAAGTGCTGATCTGAGACAGGACAAGCAGAAAAGTACTGGAAAGTGGTTTTGGCTAAAATACTTTTCAGGACAGAGCTAACAGAAAGCTAATTTTTTTTTGAAGGTCAATATTTTGATGAATGTCTTCTCCCACAAAGTTCATGGGTTGAAATTTTCCCAGCCTAAGGATTTTGATCCCCTCATTTCCACATAATGATTATGCTTTGTCAAGCACTTTGCTAGATACTTTATGCCTGTTTTCTCGTTTAACCCTCACAGCGGCTCTCCAAGTTCTGGCCAGAAGCCAGCTCCAGGAGGCTGAGTAACTTTCCCAGCTCATGTCATCAGAACACCTTCCAAATTTCTTGACCTGATACCCAACTCTGAGGTTGAGGTTGAGCTCATCATCCCTTATCTAATTCAAGTGTTCTTGCTTCTCCAGTGTGAGTTACTCTTGAATTGTTAGGGAAAAGTAGCTTGCATGAATTGGCAAAAAAATGAAAGTACAGTACTTCAAATCTTCATATCTCATTAAACACTATTTGGACAATAAAATACGGTAGGTGGATTTCTATCAGATTGAAAGTTAGGAGACGCTAAGGTTCTTTTGTTTCAGTTCTATCATTGAGTTATTCAGAATTTTTTATTAACATCCTGCTTTATTAATGACTCGTAAATTTGAAATGGAAGAATAAGGATAAGTACAATCAGTAATGGAGATTTTAAGCAAAAATAGGAGTGTTGGCCTAGAGTTAGCATGCACGTAGATTGTTCTAAAACCAGAAATCCTGTGATTCAGTACATTCAAAGATTATGCTAAGGTTCTACCTTATCACTTGTGCCTACTAGCTCTTCCACAAGTTCTAGTCACTGTAATTGCTTTGCATATTAAGGAACTTGCTTCCATAAAAGTACAGTATTGGCTGTCTGCAGATCTTGAACCCATTTCTTAGAAAGAGTGGGGTGGAGTTAAATTAGAGGGAAAGGTTCTTGGAGAGCTAGTAGTTTAATTGGCAGTGGACTTAGAAATCTGAATAAACCTAAGACAACAGCATAGCTCAAGAGTAAACCATCAAATGGAAACAACAAACTGCATTGCTGTGGTGGTGTTCTGGTTTATTCTTCAGTATCCATTTTTTTATTCTGGAAGAAACAGCGTGGAACTTCTTAAATTAAAGCTATCAAAGAAAAAAGACTAAAACAACTGCGAATTTATGTCCTGTAAGTAGAATTTCTGTTCTACAGAGTGGGTTAAATGTGTTTAATTTAGAAGATGAATTATCTAGATACTTACAACACATCACTGGAAAGTAGGAAGAGAAAGGATATAATTACTTTTTGTTTATTGTGCTTTAATAAATTTCTGAGTTTTTCCTCTTTTGACATAATTTGAGTTTAGCATAATCCTTCCCATGAGATTTTTTTTAGAACAAACTTTGATGAACACAAGGATTTGCCAGTATTGACTTAGCATTTGTGTCTACAGTGTATATTTGTGTGTTAATTCCCACCAGATTTGCACCTTCCTGTTCATATACCCTGGGCAGGCTTTGCTTAGGATTCCATTACAAGGAATCCTTTGTCCACTGCCAGTGAAAGGAAGTAGATTCTGTTTCTATTCTGTTTCTTAGTGCTTTGAAAGTGGGATATATTGTACAAAGGTGACACTTCAAAACAGAGGCATACTTTGAAAGGCATTCTTGAGATTTGGACATAGGAATCATTGGGTCACTGGCGTGACTATATATCTTCATTGATCAGGTGTCTCTAATTGGTAATGAGGCACCTAAATAATTAGGAACTGATTTGTCTTCAAAAAAAATCTGATGGGAAGAATATGTAAAAGTTCTTCAAGGAAAACAAAGGTACAAATCTTAAGTAGTTTCTGGTGCTAGCTCCTTGCTTTTAACTACTTCTTTACATGGCATCTTATGACTTCGTTTTTCTCTTCAGCTTTTAGCCTTGATACTTCTTCAGGAAAGACTGGTGGAAATTACTATACAAAACAATGTTTCATCTCTGTATCTCCCTTAGTCTCTTTTTTTTTTTTTAAGATTTTTTTATTTATACATACAGCTGGGGAACAGGCCAGAGGTGTGGAGTGGTGAGAGGCTTCACCAGAGACAGAGTGGGGAGCAGAACAGGCAGATCAGAAATACACTGCAAGGGGAGCAGCGGGCGAGGCAGGAGAGGTCTGCCGCACCATGTGGCATTCTCCCCAGCTGGGCGTCGAACTCGCATCGCTGCTGCTGACAGCTCCACAGCCCAGCGCTTGTGGTTTTCTTATGCTGTAGTCTTTTTGCAGACCTACTGGACGAGAAAAAAATTGCTAATTCTACATCAGTCTCTATGATGATGTTGTCTGTCTTCTTGTTTTTGCATCATTTGCTTGGTTAAAATTCATAATTTGTAATCACTCAGATACCAGTGATCTCTCCATTCTGCTGTGATTCTTTGTCAGAGTGTACAGCCCTCTTAACATTTGTTCTGTCATCAAAACTTTGTTTGCTTTCTTCTTGATAATTCTAGTGTGTGTTGACTTTTTTTAATGGTTTATTATAAAAAACCTCAGGGACGAAGATCTCATGTCTCTTTGTGCTTCTAATCTACTCCCTTTGTGGCAATGACATTAATAATATCAGATTGTTGAGCTCTGTAATTGTAAAGTAATATTGTATCTGGCAGTATCACCATGACAGCCTGTGTTCGATCCCCCTCCAGGGAGCTAATCCACATGGCACAGCAGACCTCTCCTGTCTTGCCTGCTGCTGCCTTTAACAGTGTATTTTGGTAGATCTGTCTGAATCCTCTCAACCCCTGCCTCCCGAACCTCTGGTCTACACCCTAGTTCTTCTGTGCATAAATGATTAAAAAATAAATAAAGCATTCCTCTTCTTCCCCTCTTAGTAATGCTGTCTTGCTACCCTGTCTAATTCTTTCGTAGCAGTGACCTTACCATGAAATTGGCGCTTTTCTCTCTTTTAGTCTTCTGGAGACTGATGTGTTATTTACTGTTGAATTACTAGTACTCGGCTCACTTTGTCACATAGTAAAAACCTGATAAATATTTATTGATTGAATGAATAATGACAGACACATTCAGGCTCATAAGCATGAATACATGCTTGGAATTCTAAAGCATACTTTCTTCCACAAACTAGACTTGAGGGACAGACAAGGAAAATCCACCAGCACCTTCCTTTCTCCTTTTCTCAACTTCCTACACCCCACCCCACCTGCAGCTACAGAAGGTTTTACTCATTGGCTTATGTCCCAGATGGACTTTTACTTGCAGTAAAGCAGTGAAGTGAGTAAAGATTCAAGGCTGTCTAGACTTAATTTGATAATAAATATCCAGTCGATGCCTTGTTTTTGGTATTCTTACCTCTGATGCCCTGCTGGGATCGAAATTCTGAATACACTGCTTGCCTAGGGCAACAGCAGACCTTTCCTTCAAATTTAAATTAGCTGAAGTCCCATTGTCCTAAATGTGAAAACTCATTCTTCATGCCCTGATTAAACACAGACCATCCAATTAGGTAAATTTTCTGATGTACTTGCTTTTTTATCTACTGACATTTATGATTAGAAAGCCTAATAGCAGGTAAATTTCATTAGTGGCATCCATTTGTCATTATTACAAATTACCTGCTTCCAGCAACCCAAGAAGTCTGATCTCAGATTTAATTTTTTCTTCTACCAAACCATCTATGCCCATTTGCCTCCCTCCCCCCATTTCCTCTGGTAATCATTATATTCTTTTTGCTGACTTCAATTCTTATTCCTACTGTCCTTTACCTATGAATGTGGTATTTATATTGCACAGAAGAGTGAAACCATCCGGTAACTGTCTTTCACTTTTGACTTATTCCACTCAATAAAATCACCTTGGGACCCATCCATTTTTGTCCCAAATGCCACCATTTTATCTTCCCTCACAGCTGTGCAGTGCTCCTTTGAGTATATATTCCTCAATTTCTCTATCTGTTCATCTGTTGAAGGGCACTTGGGTTGGTTCCATAACTTGGCAATTGTGAACTGTGCTGCTGTGTACATAGGCATAGATACAGATTTCATATTATTTGGATAAATACCTAATAGAGGTGTTGCTGAACCATAGGAATTTCCCTTTTTCTGAAGAAATGTCCTTATCATTTTCCACAGGGGCTGTACCAGTTTGCATTCTCACCAGCAGTGGATGAGAGTCCCTTTTTCACTGCAACCTTCCCAACATTTGTTAATTCCATTCCTTTTAATCTGGACCATTCTCAAAGGGGTTAGGTGGTGTCTCAATGTGGCTTTAATTTGCATTTCCCTTGTAAGTGATGTTGAGCAATTTTTCATGTCTGTAGGGAATCTGAATGTCTTCTTTAGAAAAATGCCTAGCTAGATCCTTTGCCCGTTTTAAAAATTGTGTTGTTTCTTTCTTGTTGGTTGGTTTGTGTAGAAGTTTATAAATTTTGTATATTAGCCTCTTGGCAAATGTGTGGTATGCAGATTTCTATTTGATCAAATATTGAACATCTCTATTAAAGAGATGATTCTGCAGACTAAAGAAAGGTCAGGTTTCTAAAATCCAAGTTGCAAATCCCTTTTGCCACACTCTCCCAAGGGGATCCCTATTAGCAGTTAGTTCTCTCACCTTAAATTGTGAAAACAATTTTTAGATGCTAGTAGAGGATTCCACATAAAAAGTACCACAAATTCAGTTTTCATGTCCTTGAGTTATCACATTATTGTTTTTCTTAGACAATCGTCTGTGGACTCAAGTTTTCCTGGCAAAATGAACCATTCCCACCATATGGGGATGCACGCGGACCACACCATGCCGCCCCCCCACCTTCACTCGACCACCTCGACCTCCCATTCCCATGGCGGCGGAGGTGATCACATGATGATGATGGTGAGTGCCACGGAAGAGGCAGTGGCAGCCCCCTCCCCCTTGCTTGGGTACTAGAAGTAGTTGGATTTGAGGGCACCATCTTTAAAGATCAGTTTAATGATGAGGAAAAGTGAAGGTAGACTCAGCCAAGTCGAATGATTTTCCCAAAACCATGTAGCAGGTTCATTCTGGAGCCACACTAGAACCAAGGTTGGGAGTGTTCTTGATTTCTTTCTTTCAAAATTGACCCTTTTCTAGTTAAGTTCTGGTCTTTGTTTTGTGGAAGAAAGGGAGAGTGGCAGAAGTTGACGGTGGGGTCAAAGAATACATGTAGAGTACTCCTGAAGCGAAGATGCCGAAATGAGGAGGAAAGCCTCCTACTTCAGTGAACGTCTCTTCTCACCCAGATCTGCTTTAAAGGGTTCTACGCTTCTTGACCTGTAATTTTCATTTAGAATCTTCAGTCACTTCTTATCAACTGGCTTTTTTTTTTTTTTTTTTTGACAGCCTATGGCCTTCTACTTTGGCTATAAGAATGTGGAGCTGTTGTTCTCTGGCTTGGTGATCAACACAGCTGGCGGTGAGTAAGCCACCAGATGGTGCTGACCTTTGTAAGGTGGCAGTCACAAGGCAACAGTGACACAGAATTTGGATATCTACCACCTATTTCTGCCATAATTGCTGAATCTGTGTACTGATACTTGTTTCATGTTTCCTATTTAAAAGTTTAGGATACACAATTATTTTGATCCTCAGTAAACTTTGTTTAAATAACATGTATGTTTTGCTGTTTATGAAAAATAGTTCAGGCACCAAATAGGTATATTTTGGAATCCTTTTCCTTTCATACTTTTCCAGTTTTTCCTTGTTTAATAAGTTATTGGCTCTAGACTTTAAAAAAAAAACTATAGTCAAGTTCAAAGGGTATGAGCAACATTTTGTACATAAATACCACAGAATAATCATGGATCAATCCTCGTATAATCCTTTTATTTCATAGTCAAGTGAAACCTAAAATGATGAATGATTAGTCCAAAACCAAAGAGTTAGCATATCAGAGGTAGGATTGAACCCAGACCATGTAGACCTAACCAGTCCATGCTCTTATCTTTCTAGTCTGGACAGCATGCTGGCTAATGTTTGCACATGTTTGACAGTACCATCTTTCCCTTCTCTCCTTAGAAATGGCCGGAGCTTTCGTGGCAGTGTTTTTACTAGCCATGTACTATGAAGGACTCAAGATAGCCCGAGAGAGGCTACTGCGCAAGTCACAAGTCAGCATTCGCTACAATTCTATGCCTGTCCCAGGACCAAATGGAACCATCCTTATGGAGACACACAAAACTGTCGGGTAAGAAGGCTGAACAGTTCTGGATGGAAGTTCTGGAGAGCTGGATTGAACTGCAAAGCAGCCTTTTTTAACAACAGCCCTCTTCTTGAATTAGTGGTTTCATATGACCTTGATAAAAACTATCTTTGAAGGCTTAGGGTTATGGGCCAAGAGAAAGCCAAAGGGCTGATAGGTACCCTTGAGCAGTAGGAACGTTTCTTCAAAATTTAAGTACTGGTCACTTTGGAAGAATGCAAGCAGTCTAAATCCGTATTTTAAAATATGTTCCCAAATAATAAAAACAAGTTAAGAGGAATTCAAGCGAGGGCAAGGCCCATTTATTCTCACAAGAAGAATGGCAAGGCCCAGTTCATTCCTTTCTGTTAAAAGTTGCACTTACTCAGCTCTAGTTCTCATATTGCTTATAAGGTCAGGCTGCACAAATGTCTGTGTTCTGTGTAAGAAAACACCTGGCAGACAATTGGTTTTTGCCAAAGATAGGCAAACAATTTTTGAGATTCCATTTTAAGAGAAATGTGGGTCTTTAAACTGGAGCTCAAGGAATCCTGTAGACTGATAATCTCCCTTTCAAGTAAGTGCAGTATTGTTTTTTCTCGTACTGATGAGTTTATTGAGGCACAGATGGCTTGTACCTTACCCAAGGTGACAGGACTATCGATAGTAACAGAGGAGATAAGTAGTTAGGTCTCCTGACCCCTAATTAAATAGTTACTACTAAAAACCCAATCCTCAATTCTGTTTCCACTTTTGTAGAATGTGAACTTTGCAAAGATGGAAGCCCTGAAAACATTCAGGCACATGATGGGAGGGTTTAGGGCTTCCCTTTCAGGATCTAAGGTGAAGCTCAGTCAGTGGGTAACTTCTCTTTTCTCTCCCAAAATCGTTCCTCCTGCTGACATAACCACATTGGGCCTATGCCTATAATCCTTGACATCCCTCTCGTGCTCCCTTTCCAGAGACCAGTAACCTCATACATTACACTGAAATACCCATGAATTTCCAGAGAAGCTTTAGTCTAATTCCAATGTAGACTTGGTGGCTACAGCTATTTCCCCTGTCCGTCTGCAGAGCTGAACTCCCCGCGCCTATCCGGGGGCCCTGATCATTGTGTCCTTGTTTGTGCCCCAGCCAGCAGATGCTGAGCTTCCCCCACCTCCTGCAGACCGTGCTGCACGTCGTCCAGGTGGTCGTCAGCTACTTCCTCATGCTCATCTTCATGACCTACAACGGCTACCTCTGCATTGCTGTCGCGGCGGGCGCCGGCACGGGCTACTTTCTCTTCAGCTGGAAGAAGGCGGTGGTGGTGGATATCACAGAGCATTGCCATTAATGTCAGACTCCATGGTGTGGCCTTATCGATTGCAGTGGGAAGCAGTCCAGGACTGGAAGGCCTGCTCCTTGCCTCCTTGTAACACACGTCCACACGTACCTATCCTCCACAGAGGTTTAGCTTGCAGTCTCCGACCTAAAGGGTAACCTCTTTCTGTTTTTGTTCTTTCCTAATGAGCTGAGATTCCCATTTTTCTTACGGTGAAGCCACCCACGAGATGTCCTCTCCTCCCCCATCTAAGATCCAAGTTACATGTTCCTGTCTAATTCAGATAGCTTCCTAGTCGGTGACTTCCTGCTTCCTTTCAGTCTTTTGTTTTTATATTTTTAACAGGCCATATGTGAATGGGGTTTCCCTGGGTCATGTGATGGAAAAGGATTAACTTCAGCTAGGATTGATGGCACATGAGCAGAGTTCTTGCCCAGCTAAACCCAGACACCAACATAACATTAAAAAAAATAAGTTCCAGTCTTTGGGCTCAATGAGAAGGAAATACCTGTGCCTTCCCTTCCGTGTGATGTGTTGCACTGAAATCCTTGTGTTCAGGGTGCGGTTGGAACTAAATACAGGACTGGAGCTTTAGAATGGCCCATTCTTGGGTGGCTGACTCTTCAACTGTGTTCCCACTTAACATTTTGATTAGCATGGTCTTGTCAATCAAAAAATTGACAATCATTTTGAGAAAATAGAAGTAGATTTTTTGAATAAACCATTGGCATTTTACTTTGACTTGGTACCTTGGTTTGTCACAGCTGAATGAAGCAAAACAGTTTAAATTGTTTTCTGTTCTTTGTGTCTGTCTCTAAATCAGTGGCTTTCAAATTTAGCATGCATTAGAATTACCTGGACGTTTCTTAAACACTAGGCACTAAGCCTCAACCCATAGCCCCCAAATTGGTGTTTCTAACAGGTTCCCAGATGATGCTGCACATTTTGAGAATCTCTGCTTTAAACTGAGGGATATCACCTAATGGGAGAGCTACCTGATATTGGGCATGGAAATTTGGTTTGCTGATGGTAGTTGGTCTATCTGGACTTAACTCATGTACCAAATGCTGCTGGTCAACACTTAATCATTCCACAAACATTCAGCTCCAGCTGTGTATATGTATGCCCAGGGGCACATGCACAAAAGACTATGTAGCCAAGTGGCTTTTTTCAGCATGTATGAAATCACTAGTCTTTATTTTTAAAGATCTGTGGTTTCTTAGAAGTAGCTTGAAGGTTGAGAAAGACCTTTGATCCAAGGTATAAATCTTCCAGAAGGGCATAAGCTCAGCCTCTCTTTGGAGAGGCTTGGGGTGTGGTCTGCTGATGGCCAGGCTTTCCTCAGCCCCTGACATCCATGCCTACGTCAGGCAGATCCTCATCAGCTCTGTGACCATCTTTGTTACTCTTGGTGGATTAATTAGATCACAAGTGGCTGTTATCTCTTGTCAATAAAAAAATCACATCGGGTCTTTCTGTTCGGTTACTTGTCTGTACCACAGACATGTTCCAGTCCAAACTACCTCTGTGAAGTGATGCCTCCTGTGCTGGTCTGTTAAGCGCTGCCCTCCTTGGTCCTTGGTGCTAGACTCCAACTGTGCCTCAGGGCGGAGGAGGCCCAACACAGTTACCCTGTTGGCCTCTGTTGTCTTCGTTTGTGCGTTCTCTGTAGGTGCCAGTTAAATATTGACGGGGAATGTATGCTTCCGTGGCTTTGAGCCAAGAGGGCCAGGAGCCTACTGGATTGAGGCTGAAATCTCAGAATCAACATTTAGAGTTCGTGCTTTTCTCTCATTCCAACCCCTGGTAGTGCCGATACTTAGCACGAGCAGAGTGAATGACCGGCACTGACAGAATCTAACACCAAGATGTAAATAGCCCAGTATTGTCTCCAAAGCCAAGAAATAATAAAACCATGAAAAATTAAGTAAGAATTGATGTTAGTAGTGACCAACCCTGGTGCTCTAGAAATCTTGGCATGAGCTGCTATGATACACCCTTTCAGGAAAAAGAACTCACTAGTCAGTAAAGAGAAATGAAGGCCAGTTAAGACATTAAGTGTCATGCCTTTGAGGCACAGAGACAGTTTGGAATAGGTCTTCAGGTATTCAAGATAGTCTTGAAATCCAGAGATTCTTAAACTTGCTGACATAACCAAAAGTTGCCAAAGGGTGAAGTTAGTGAAGGAAAAAATACGAAATTGCATCTTTCTTTCAGCTCTTGGGTTGTGTGATACAGTGATCTCATTGACTTTCATTGCTGTGACCTGGTTCATTCTGAACTCAGTGCCTGACTTCTTTGTTCCTTTTGGAACCAAATTTATCTTTTTCTTCCTTCCCTGTTCACCTTTGTTAGAAGACTGTTTCCCTGCTTCTCTGTCCCCTTATTCTGCTCTCCCTTTCCCTTTCAGTCTTTAAGCCCATGTTCCTAGTTCATTAATTCTCCCTAGCCCTCGTGATGCAGTAGGCATTGTCGGGGGGGGATAGAAACTGACAGCACTTATAAGCCAGGTAGAGACCTCACGCAGCTGTCCCACTGGGATGTCTGTAAGGCTGGGTAAAGGGCTCCCCTCGTACCATCCACAGAGTTACCGAATTTCAGGTGCTGTTTCCAGTCTATGCTGGAGAAACACTGAACCCCCCCATTGCCATCAACAAGGAATCCTCTGTTCACCAGATTAGAGATTTTTTCGCTGCTTCTCTGGAGGAGTGTCTGGAATTACCTTCCAGGCTGTGGGGCACTGGTTTTAGGTTCTAGCCACAAGGAGCCAGAACGGGTGGGTGCAGGGGGTACACTCGTCATTTAATTTTGATCGTGCCCTCTCTGACTGCTGCTTTCAGAAGATACATCTAAAGATACAAAGTCTGCTTTTGATATAATGCCTTAATCACTGGGTCTACATTTAATGTTGACTGTTTTAGATTGTAAGCTCCTGGAGAGCAGTATTGCTGTAGTAGGATTGTTTTAACAGTGTCGTGCAAAAGAACAAAATAAATATTTTGATTTTGTGATTCTATGCACGTCTTTCCACCCAGAGTGATATGAGAATAAGCTACTCTCTTTGTTGTCTACATGGAGTCTGACCATTAGCATCAGTTTTAAAGATGTCAGTCTTTTAGGGGGTGTGGGCCCTTGGTGTTTTCATCTCACTCTTGGCCTGCTCAACTTAAAACAATCTAGCACATGCCAGGTCTGCGTGACCTTTTGCATAGGAGCTGGTATCTTCATGACTAAGTATCTCTGGGCACCAAGGATGCGTGATATTAAAATCTAACTTGTCATTTCATAACCCCCTCCCTCGGTTTATGCCAACAAGGACTAAGAGGGGCCTCTAGGAACTAGACTGCCAGGGCTTAGGTGTGATGGCCCTGCCTATCCCTTTGGTAACGCCAGAATGCTGGAGTTTGCCCTTACTGCCGGCCTGCAGATGGGCATCTTGCCATTCAGTACCTCTCCTAGTCCTCCCCACAGTCAGTGTGAGGATGGACTTTGGAGTAAAGCACCAGGGTTTCTAAATCCTGGCTCTACCACCTATGAGCAGTGTGACCTTTGTTTTCTCATTTGTAAAAAGGTAATACTATATTTGAATTAGGAGCAATATATGTAAAGCACCTAGCACATGACAGACATCCAGTTGATAATTATCTACTAATTTCAGGAAAGTGAAAGGTACACTTCTGGATAAGTTCAGTATCTTGTCACAAGCACTTGATCATCCTCCTGAGTTTGGGCAATCCAGAAGTGAACACTAGGACCTAAGACAGAATCAATGCATGGGATTGCAGCTGTGTCCCAAAGCATGCACATCTGCAATTAGCTGTCTACTAATCTGGTGATTTTCTCTTTGTTTCCTGAGAACTACAAGTTCCACCTTATACTCAACCCCTAATATCCCCACATTCCAGACCTAACAGTGGAAGACTAGGAAAGCAGCTTAGCAAGGAGTTTAGAGGCATGGACTCAGAAATCTCTCCGTCTGCTTTCACATCTCCGCTCTATTTCTTCATAGCTGAGCATCAGTTTCACCTTTTATAAAATTAGGAAAAACTTCTCATAGGAGACAAAGATTGAATGTGATAATCTGCATAAAGCACTTGGCACAGTGTCACACACAGCCCTCTGCCTGGTGGATCCTGGGGGGGCAAGGTGTGCAGAAGTAGAGTCTCATGCTTCTCTGCCTGTTCACACAGGCAAGTCAGCAACAGCCTGGGGGGCCTTGTTTCTCCTTTGTCTTCCATATTGATCTTTGCAGGCTTCAAGATAACACAAAATTTTCCTATTTTCCTCACTATGTTCTTAAGAGTGTAAGGTTAACAGAATTGAAGTAAAACTACAGGTTTTGTAAGGATCGTTGAAGGAAAAAGGAAAGCTCTTCTAGCCCTTACTCTCCCACATTCTTATTACTCAGATGTAAAATACCCCGGAAAGGCTGGGTAAAATCCTAAAAGAGGTCTTTTTTAGGGTCAGTGTATCTAGAGGTACTTTCTACCACAGATAATAGTTGCCTGTAGTTGAATTAAATGGCGATGATAGGGAATGGTTACTTTTAATATCCTAAATTATCCTGTCTCCAGATTGACTGAATGAGAAACAATTTTTAGAAAAGGAAGGAAAATTGAAATGATTATACTGTTATTATTTACCTCTATTGCTTGTCCTCCCAAAATTACACGCACAGGAATTACAAAGTGACTCAGTAAAAAGAAGATTCTAGAAACCAACAACCTGATCAGGTCCACACAAAATTACTAAGATCAGTCTCCACAGGGTCTTTGTTGGTTTTGTTCACCAATGCTAATAAATACCTCGAACTGTACCTGCACATAGTAGGCACTTAATGAATTAAATGAAAGTCAGTGATGGGGTTCTTTTAAAGTCTGGGTAACCGGCACTATTATACTTTATTAAAGATGCAGCACACTGTTCCAAAAATATATTTATTTTTAAAAACAAAACTCAGCCAAGTTTTATAGAGTCAAATTTTCCAGAAACAAACCAAGAGTTTGGATTTCAGCTTAGGGAGAAAGTTAAGCTTTAGTGATCTCATGCAGAAGTATTTCTAGGCAGGAGGTAAGTAAGACATTCTGCTTGACTGTAAGCACCCAGTTCTCTAAATCTTGTTTGTACTTCTGCCATCTTTCTACTCCATGCCAGGGCCCTGGCACTCTGGTCGTCCACCTCTAAAATTCAAAACTTCCAAATTGAGATGAACGACTGTTGGGCTTGGGTTGGGGTTTATAACCAATTCGATCATGAATCATTTGCTCCCGACTCTTGGGGTCACTGCCGAGCCCCACAGCTCCTTCCCCATCGCTGCCTCCTACGACTTCCACATCTTCCTTTTGTTTCTTACGGGTCTGAAATCAAAAGAGTTTCAGGATTAAGGCAACATTCTTTCCATGAGCAAATATTTGGCCTGTTTTAGAACCACACAGGAGGGAGAGGCCTGACTGACTACCAGGTACTTGGCACAGGAAAAAGGACAGTGTTGAGGTCTTTGTAACTATCCAAATGGAACAAAATCATTTAAAAGTCTTCCCACTGTGAACATCTGCTGATTGTTTCAGAATCTAGAGTCTACATAATGTAATAAACCAATTTCAGCAGTAAAATGGAATACCAGTTTTCTACTGCTTTCACTGTTCAGGGCAAGACTGCCCTTCCCTCCCAAGTTGCTCTAACAGGTCAAACCCACTGGATAATTGTCTTTAATAGAAAGATTAACTCAATAGTGAGCTAATTTTGTAGAGTCAAAGTTCAGTATGCTCGTACTTTATGAGACTCATTACAACTGAAGTTTAAAGCATACTTAAAGTCATCCTATAAGACATTATCAGTATGAGTCTTTGAAAAGCAAAAATTATGATGCCTTAGAGAAGACTAAAGTCTCCTGGGGCGAGGTAGAGGGAAAAAATCTAAGATATTCCTCTTAACAAGAAGCATATATGAAACAAGCCATGTTCATGGATAGGTGATGTCCTCTGCCATAGAGTACAAAGTATCTACTAGGCTAGCAATGAAAACAGACTGATACTGAGCACCTCCTATAGGCCTGGAAGTGCAGGAACAGATGCAGGAGCATATGGCCCAGGGTGAGAAAACAGAAAAACAGACAATTGTAACAGAGTGATCAGCCCAAGGAGGAGAGTTGAGTCTCACACAGGGGAGACAGGTAGTCAAGGAAAACTTGGAGAAGAAGCCAAGTCAAAAGATGAGTAGAGGTTAATCTGGAAAAGAAAGGAAAAGGGTATTCCAGGAATAGGGGACATAGTGTGCAGAGAAGCTCAGATTAAAGGTAGAGATCACTCAGCAGTGGAAGATAAAGTGGAGCGATAAGTAGGAACCAGGTTATAAAGGGACATGTATGCCATTCTAGAGAATTTGGACTTTATTCTGAAGGTCACTGAAGAATTTAAGGCTTATTTGCACACCTCAAATATTGTGGGCTATACTGAAAAATACATATATTTAGCTCCTACTATGTACTAATTCCCAGTGAAGAACTCAATGGTGAAGAAAACACATAATTTCTATAATCAGCCTCCTACTAGCAGGCCCTAATCTCTAGGACCTGTAAATGTAGCTTTATGTGGGAAAAGGGTCTTTGTAGGCATGATGAAATTAAGAATGCTGAGATGGGAACATTATTCTGGATTATCCAGGGTCATCACATGTAGCTGTATAAGAGGAGGCAGGCGATTTCACAGAAACAAAAGAAGACATTTTGATCACAGAGGCAGAGACTGGAGGGACGCAGCTACCAGAAACTGGAAGACGCAAGGAACAGATTCTCCCCTAAAGCCACTGATGGAAGGATGGTCTTGCTAAGATCTTGAACCTGGATACTAATTTCTGGTCTACAGAACTGTGAAAGAATAAATTTCTGCTATATTGGACCACCAAGTTTGTTATAGCAGTCAAAGGAAAATAATAATGGGTTAAGTCTGAGATACCTGGAAAGCAGCTAAATAGAGATTTAAAATATGCTGTTTTATGTACAAGAGTCAGGAGATCAAAAGTCAGTGTTATTATTTTAAATATTTCTAAAGGTTTGAAAGCTTACCTCCAGGTCCTTTCGAATGCTCTCAAACTCCTCAATATCGTCAAGCTTCAGCTCCAGGCGTGTTGGTTTCCGCCGCAGCATACTGAAATCAACACTAAGAGCCAGACCCAGTGAACTATAAGCTGTTAAAAGTGGTAGAAAGGGTGAAAAACTGGAGGATAAATCTCAGCAACAAATAGAAGATCAATTTGTAACCATGCATGTTGAAATGAATGGTGATAAAAAAGAGTCATCTGGATTCACACATAGTGTGTATGATTATCACACTGCATGATGGAGAGCTACAACTCTATAATAAAAAAAAAAAAATTCCTTAAGACCTTAAAGTAGCAAGCAGAATTCTAAACAACAATCATTTTAATTTCATATTTCAGTCACATTCAAAGAAACATTCTACAAGAAATTAAAGTTAAAATATCACATCTTAATTCAGTAAAGTTAGTGGGAG
The DNA here is from genome assembly GCA_004024925.1 of Scalopus aquaticus. Classification (NCBI taxonomy): domain Eukaryota; kingdom Metazoa; phylum Chordata; class Mammalia; order Eulipotyphla; family Talpidae; genus Scalopus; species Scalopus aquaticus. The sequence goes on from PVIJ01002914.1 coordinate 34,336, forward strand.
AGTACTGATGCACTTAACTTTGACCAACCCTATGAGAGAAATGTGAGAGATTTAAGATCACTACCATATGGTAAAATCAGTACAAAATCTTGTAAAAACTCCCTCTAACTCACCAATTCACAGGGTTCTTCTCAGGGTCTTAAGTCTTTCCTGAATAGATAGGTCATTCATTAAACACGTCTTCTGCACCAGCTATAGGGTTAAAGGGCACAATACTGTCTGTGGCAAAAACAAACAAGTAAACAGAAAACTGCAATAAAGTGTATTAACAACTCTGATGAGGGAAATGCAATGGCATCACACAGCTAGGCACCCTATCCAGTCTGGGTTGAGTGTGGGAAGGCAGGGTCTTGGAAGACTTTCTGGAGATGATACTTTAATTGATTTGTGAAGGACAAGCACAGAGAACAAATTCTTGAGAGCACTCCAGAGTCTTATCCAAGGCAAGGTCTATGTAAACAAAAAACTTCATTTGGAGAAGAAAACAAAACTTCCAACTGGGTTTAAAATATGTTAATGGCATCCTCTTTATGTTCCCCACAAGTGTCGGGTGTACTATATATAGCAATTGTCAGCAAATATCTTGCTGAATAAGAGATCTCAATAAAGGGAAGTGAGCTTTCCTTGAGCACTATGCATGCTTTCCCTTTCTCATTCCTTACTTTTCAACTTTAACACAAGAATCCTGTGAAGTTGCTAACCCATCCCTATTTTACAGATGGAGTGGAAGCTGGTAGTTTGGTTAAAACCTATTCATCTCCTATAAAAACCATACATAGGTCACATGATGAAAATAAAAACGAGAATGATGTAAGTGAAAGTTCTAAAGCATGTGCAGACAAATTAGTACATGTGTCTAGGATGTAACTAGGACTGTGAAGTATGTAATTGGAAAAAACATTTTCTTCTCCCATGATGCTTAGGACGGATACTGGTAATGTTATGAATACAAAACAGACATGATACATTTCAAACTGCTTTATACCAAATCAGATTCTACCTTGATGCCAATGTAGACGTATGGAAGAGGAAGCCAAAATTCCCAGGGAGTGCAGGAGAGAAAGAACGCTTTAAAAAAAGGAAAAAAAAAACAAAAAACAAAATCCTAGATTTTCTGAACTTTCCTGCAAACTGAAGAACTCGCCACTAGGGGGCAGTAAGGAGTAATGGGTAACGCGCAGGCTTTGGAGGAGAAAGGCCAGAAAACAAAGTCCAAGCCCAGTAGCCACTGATCTTGGCCAATTAGCTTCGTCTTTCACTAGATCTTCGTTTCCTCGTCTGTAGCTATACTCTGCAGTACAGACTGAATGAGGTACTGCAGAGTCAGCTCCTTGTACGTACCTTGTCAATTACTAAATGGCAACATCCGTTATAATTATAATTGTCCTTAGGGGAGGAATAAGGGCCTCTATGCAGCTGGGGAAGCATCACCATTTTCAGCATCTCCACCCCCAACATGAGGGCAAAAACCTAGTTCATCGCTGATGCCCCAGCACCTAGCAGAACACTGGGCCGTGCAGACATGCCTGTCAGCTACGATGCCTGCGTGCAGTTTACCTGACACTTTCACATCTATCGCCTCACCCTGAATCAGTGACAAAGACAGACAACAACAGAAGCAGGCCTTGGCTCTCTGCCGGGCCTTTATTTTACTTTAGCGCTCTAGAGGGTTCTTTGAGCTCAATCTCGGGCCAGCCCAAACCACGGAAAATGGTGCCAGCTCAGAGGACGCTTCCGGAAGAACCTGCCCACACCGGGCAAGAACAGCGTTCCTTCCACACCTCCCGAGCTGCACTCACTCGCCCAGGTCGAGGGTTTCCATGGCAACAGGACCCTCCGCTCCACTACCTGACACGAAAAGCTCTCAGGGCCGGGGCCACCAAAGGCCGGGAGCCCTCGATTCGTTCCACAGTTCAGCCCGGAGCCGCGCGACCCCGCGCACCTACCTCTTTTCGATCTTGCTCAACCCCTTCCCGGCGCCCACCCCGAACCGAATCGCGGGCTCCGCGAGCTGGACTACACTTCCCAGATTGCTCCGAGCCTCTCTCCTTGCAGAACTTCGCGCCCTGCTCGGAGGCTCTTGAATCCTCCTCTTCGTGCTCCCGGCCTCGTTCCTACTACGATTCCCATCATGCTCCACGGCGGCCAGGACGCTGCGTCTGCTCTAGGCCCACTTCCGGTCGGCGACGCATTTCCGCTTTGCTGGGCGCGCGGTGGACGGTCTGAGACGGAGAGCTCGGCTCTCGCTGGAGCTTGGCGGTGCCGGAGCCCGGCATGGCTTCCTCACGAGCCTCCTCCACGGTACGGATCGCGGCCCACGCTGGCAGGAAACGCGGGGCGGGGGTGTCCCTGCGGGAGGGGGCCGTTGGGAAACGGGGCAGGGTGGTGGAGGACTGCGGAGGGAGGCGAGACTCGGTCTGGTCTTCACCGAGCAGCGTTTTCCTAATCCCTGAGTGCTTTCTTGTGCTTTATTTGCATATCTCCACACGAGCCCGAGTGGTAAACCCCTCTTCCTATTATTCCAGAAACATCTCTGAAAGAGAGAAGGGTCTTGTTCGTGATTTATGTCTGTGTCAGACCTTTTCATTGTAATGAGGCCTCCTAACTTCCTATCTGCTGTTTCTCATCTGGAAACGCTTGAAATGTATGGAGCAGTAACTTTGTAACTTGTTGCCCCTTAGCATATAGTGCTATCCTATATGCTTGATCATATCCTTGATCATTCCCCTGTGATGAACCATAACCCTAGACGTCTCATAAAACTCAAGAAGATTGCACTTTTATTTGAATGAAGTAAACGTGTTTCAGAGTTAGCTTTTACTAGACATGTTACCCAGAGAAGTTAATCCGTTACCAACCTCTTTCTAACTGCAAAATTTAAGGGATTGAAAGATTGAACCAACACCACCACCCCAAATCTGTGCAGACTCATCTTAACTGGCATCCAAACAAACAAAACTGGTGTCCAACTTGTCTTGTCCTTTGGGGAGGAAATAGGACTGAAGTTAAGATGAGCTTCATCGTTCAGGAAAGCTTACTAAATTGCTAAGATTAAGTCCTAGATTAATTTAGGTCTTTGATTTAGCAGGCAACCAAAACTAAGGCACCAGATGACTTAGTCGCCCCTCTTGTGAAGAAACCGCATATCTATTATGGAAGTTTGGAAGAGAAGGAGAGGGAGCGGCTTGCCAGAGGAGAGTCTGGGATTTTAGGAAAAGAAGGACTTAAAGCAGGAATTGAAGCTGGAAATATTAACATAACCTCTGGTAAGATGCAAATTATGAATCCCTCTTTACCCTCTGTTCAAATTTCTGTATTGAGTCTTTCTAAACTTAAAAGTATCAAAATTATTCCATTTTTATACTTGTAGTTTGTAAAGCCATTCTTTCCCTATACTCCTCAGAATTGCCCAGAGAGTCTTTTTCTTAAAACCTTTGAAAACAGCTTTTCTTCCATTAATAGTTAGTCATTTTTGGTTTCAGATTGATTCAATTTGTCTTCTGGAGAGCATTGATTTGGACTCTGTGGCTCATAATCTTCCTTTTTTTAGTTTTCCCATTTTCCACCCACAATAAAATCTTTTTTAAGTTATAAAAGTAACACTTTTTATTTTGAAAGAAATCAGTGTAGAACTGTATGAATTAGAATATCCGTAATCCTTCTTAATTTGATCTTTCTTTTTCTGAGAATTTCATGACAATTTAGAAGTACATATTTTTTCCATAAATGAAGTCATGATATATAAATTGTAACCTGCAGTTTTCAATGAATATACTGTTGAAGATACCTTTCCATGTCAATGACTAGTATCCACTGATTTTTAAAAATAAGATTATACATGTTTGTTGTAAGAAATTCAAACATTACAGAAGACTGTAAAGTGAAAAGACCTCTCTGCGGGAAGAACTACTGTCAGATTTCTCTTTGCTCCTCCTACACATTTTTTCTCTACACATTTGCTTCAGTAACTTTTAAAATCATGTATAATGTTTTAAACATAACTGTAGGGCCTCCCTGGTGGCGCAGCGGGTTAAGCGCAGCGCTGTGGAGCTCTCAACGGCTGCATGGCGAGTTCAATGCCCGGCCGGGGAGATTCCCACATGGCGCAGCAGACCTCTCCTGCCTCGCCCGCTGCTCCCCTCAGCAGTGTATTTCAGTCAGTTTGCCTGTTCTGCTCCCCGCTCTGTCTCTGGTGAACCCTCTCACCTCCCCACACCTCTGGCCTGCACCCCAGCTTGTATGCAAAAATAAATAAAATCTTTTAAAAAAAATAACTGTCTCACCGCTGTACTTACCATTTTTCTTCCAAATACTTATATTTAAACCTAACACCAAGATGGTTTATTTTGGTTTGGTATAAGTTTTTAAATTACTTGCTAGAAGGGCTCCCTGGTGACATAGGGATTAAAAGTCTCAATGCTATCATATCACCAGCCACTGCAACATGAGTTTGATTTCCAGCCAGGGAGCTAACCCTCAGCAGACCTCTCCTGTCTCGCCCACTACTCCTCTCAGTTGTGTTATTTCAGTAGATTCACCTATTCTGCTCCCCATTCTGTCTCTGGTGAATCCTCTTACTCCTCATTCCCCTCCACCTCTGGTCTAAATTCCAATTCTTGTATGCATAAATAAGTAAAAAATAAATCTTTTTTAAAAATTAAAAGTGAATTACTTGCTAGAATATCCAAAAAGCCTTACAGTTAATAAATATCATTTGCACAGTAATTGTTTTTGTAAGTGTCCCTATACTGGGACTATTTAGAGAATAACTTTGGCAGTTGTTAAGCTTATGTTTCTATTTGAGCTTCTGAATAGAAAGACTTGTTAACTCATTTGCTAAAGATGCTCTATATACTCTCAGTTTCTCATCATCTAAGCCATGTATAAGGTTGCCAAATAAGATAGGATGGCTTGAATCAAAGCTGTGTCACTTAGTAAACTGGGAAACAAGTTATACCCATTAAGTGTCTAATATTAACAGATTAGGTAATTAACTTTCTCTGGGGGCATATGCAGATTCCATGTCTACTAAATTTTCTCTTGCCCTCTCTGAAGATCTGCTAGTATGCTAATACTGTCTGGTTATTGTTTTTTTAATAGGAGAAGTGTTTGAAATTGAAGAGCACATCAGTGAACGACAAGCCGAAGTCCTAGCGGAGTTTGAGAGAAGGAAGCGAGCCCGGCAAATCAATGTTTCCACAGATGACTCAGAGGTCAAGGCTTGCCTGAGAGCCTTGGGAGAGCCCATCACGCTTTTTGGAGAGGGTCCTGCGGAAAGAAGAGAAAGGTGCCCTTTCTGGATACTCATTTTTTTTAATCACAGGGTTCTCGTTCCAAACGTCAGTTGGTACTTGTAGTTAAGACTTTGAATAGAACATCCCAGATAATGTTAACACAATATCTGATTAAGCTGTGTGTACATATTTTAGCCCATAGTCTGAGTCTTAGGCCAGTTTTTACTCCGGTGTGCATTTTTCTTTGTAGACTAGGAGAGGGTGCGAACATCTCTTGTTCCCTCCCCTAACATTCCCGGTGTGAGATGTTTTGTTGAGTGAACATTTGTTCTTGAACTTTGAAAATTTACACATCAAATACTTTCTTGGTCAGTGACATAAAATGGTAAATGTTTTTTGGCTTTGAAAAGGGGCACTGTCCTCAGATAAGGCTCCTTCTGTCCTTTTAAGGTTGCACAGTCTTAGTGCCAGGCTGGTCATGTGCAATTATGAGAACCACCTCTTGTCTTTCTATCCACTGTCAGTGTCTCTTCATCGTCAGGCTTCTTGGAAGAGTTAGTTACATTTACTTCTCATTTACTCTTCACCTCACTGCAAAGTGATTGATCCCTACCACATTGAAATGGTCTTTATTAAGGTCACTAGCTCATCTTTCCTAAGAATAGCCCTCATTCAGTGCCAGCTGCTTCATTTTTAAAATACTCTCTTTCCTTGGCTCTCATAAAACCAAGTACCCCTGATTTTCCTCCTGTCTCTCTGGTTAATTCTTCTCGCCTTGAAGCCGCTTTCACCTGCCTCACCTTTATATACTCTGGTTAGAGAACCACAATTAGCCTGGGTGATCATTCCACTCCCGTGGCGTTGGTTACCATAAACGTTCTGGGAACTCCCGTATTCCTGTAGCCGACACATCCCTTAGACTTCAGACTTGACCTGTCTAACTGGAACTTCTCCCCAGCCTCCTATTCTTATAAATTTTGATACCTGAACACAATTTTCGGTTGAAAACCTGTCTCAACCCCTTTATAATTCATCCACAAAGTCTAGTCCGTGCTACTTCTGAAATGTGCCTGCAGTGTATCCTGTTGACTCTGTCTTCCTTTGCTTGTACATCCAGATTTTTGGGGTAGCCCCAGACTTGCTGTGTTAATTGCTTGCTAATAATCCTCCCTCTTATATTTCCAGTCATCCCCTTACCAATATACTCTTTGCTCCAGTCACAAGTAAAATACTTGTGATTCTAAACATAACATGCTCTTCTTACCTCCAGGCCTTTACATTTGTTGAACGTGCTGCTCAGCTGTCCCTCCCCACTCTTGAACTGTTGACCTGACTCCTTCAGGACTTGGTTTACTTAGCACCTCCATAAGCTTCCCCTGAGCCCAAGCCTGCGTTAGGCGCTCCTTTTATGGTCCCCCCACAGCTCCTTGTACTTTCCACTGCCGTACTAAATATAATGTACTGTAGTGCCCGGGTACTCTCTGTCTCCTTCCCAACACCACCCTGGCCATACTACTTGAAATCAAGGCTGTTTCTTAGTTGTTGTGAACCCAGAACCTGGGTCACCATGCAGCACGTTGTGGCCCAGAGGGAAGGTTCGCTGTCCTCGCAGACAGAGTGGTGGCTGTCTACGTGCTCGTTGATTCATTGTTGAGCAGCATAGTTGCTTATAGTTCACTTTAGGGAATCTTCACACACACACACACACACAGAATCAGGTGGAAGGAATTATAGTGGAAGTGTAGGCATGACAGTTTGACTCTTAAATGAAGGAAGACACTTGCTTGGGGCTTTGAATGATAAGAGAGGAAGAGAAATTTCCTCTTTTAGATACACTTTTACACAGTCTCATCTCAACTGATTAAATTTTAATCTTTTCTGTTACAGATTAAGAAATATCCTCTCAGTGGTTGGTACTGATGCCTTAAAAAAGACCAGAAAAGATGATGAGAGATCTAAGAGGTCCAAAGAAGAGGTAAAATACATCTTTGGCTTTATAGTATAAACATGAAGAAAACGAGGGGCTAATTCTCTGATTTTCTGTTCTCCGTGGTTGGTTTTGCTAGAATTGGAGGTGGGGGTGTGATGTCTATGATTTAGGAATAGTTGCTGGCAGTGACATGTGGTTCTTGTGTAGGTTTGAATGGAAATGAGGGAATTTTCCATTCAGGAAAAAGCTACAGTATTAACAGTGTAACTTTTGACAAGGAACCAGAAACCACCTAAGAAGATAATCATAGAAAGAAACACAGTAGAAAACTGATTTCATCCTATTAGGAACAAATTCACCTTCTTTCTGGGCAGTTGCACAGGAGAATTGACAGGGAGGGGTAGAGTAGGAAGGCTTTAGACTTAATATTTTTGTTCTTCATTTAACTTTCAGTATCACCAAACTTGGTACCATGAAGGACCGCACAGTCTGAAGGTTGCTAGACTATGGATTGCTAATTATTCATTACCCAGGTAAGGAGAGCCTCAAGAAGAAGAAAGAAGCATTTTTTTCTTGTTTCCTTTCAAGGACTGAGGACCTGATCTATAATAAGTGAAAGGGAAGGGGAGAGAGACGTGTGGATTCCTCTTGCCCGCCCATTTGCTCGTGGTCATGAGTTGTTTCTGTCACAGGGCCATGAAACGCTTGGAGGAAGCTCGTCTTCACAAAGAGATTCCTGAGACGACACGGACCTCCCAGGTGCAGGAGCTGCACAAATCTCTCCGGGTAAAATGCTTTTTGCAATTTTCCAGTCTCTTAAAGTTTCGTAAGTGGTCATTACATTTTATGCTTTGGCGTAAAATACCTTTCAGAAGGTAAAAACAGCGATAATTATTCCTCCCAGCTTAAGTTGCTCTATTGAAGGAGCCACAGTTCAGGGGACAGGAACCCACTATGCTTTGTACTCAACAGAGGCCAATGGTTTTACCTCTGATTCTCCTTTTTACTAGGTCAAAGCTGTACTTTAAATTTGCCCCTGGTTTTCCTATTTACAATTAGTTGACACAGATACTAGTGATATTAAGCTTGTAGAAGGCAGCACACAAAGTTCCAGATAAGCCTTAACTCCATCCTTTCAGCAATATAAGCGTCTCTTAATGAGAATTTTGGATTGGGTTAAAACTGTAAGCTTTTTTGTGGTGGAAAAGCCAGGAAATGGGTTAACATATTGATGATCGCATTTGTCTTTTTTTTAAGTCTTTGAATAATTTCTGCAGTCAGATTGGGGATGACCGACCTATCTCCTACTGCCACTTTAGTCCCAACTCCAAAATGCTGGCGACAGCTTGTTGGTAAGTCACATTTTACACTGACTTTTTTCCCTAAATGGGGAACAGGTTCGGGGGGACGAACCCGCATTTGTGTCAGATGTCTGTTTTCAGGTCCTCTTCCTCTGCTGCTCAGGATCACACCAAACTAGAGATGCTGCTCTGGGCTTATGTTATACAGTAAAGTCTTTTTTTTTTTTTTAAGATTTATTTTATTTATGCATAAAAGCTGGGGTGTAGGCCAGAGGTGGGGTGGGGGAGACAGTGAGAGGATTCACCAGAGACAGCGGGGAGCAGAACAGACGGATTGACTTAAATACACTGCCGAGGGGAGTGGAGGGCGAGGCAGGAGAGGTCTGCGGCTCCATGTGGGTCAGCTCCCTGTCCGGGTATCAAACTCGTGCTGCAGTGGCTCTGGATAGCCTCACAGTGATGCGACCCAACCCGTTGCGCCACCAGGGAGGCCCTATACAGTAAAGTCTTTGTGAATATTTCTGACTGTACAAAGTACCCGGAAGTCTATGACATAGAGCAGACTTGAGACTAGTGTTTTGGAGCAGGTGACACAGTGAGCGTACATGAGCTTGCAGACTAATCACACCTCGGGACGGCTTTTTCAGTTACATGCTTTGGCAAGATGTGTAATCTCTGTAAACTCCCATTTCCTTAAACTGTAAAGGAAAATGATGGTAAAGCATTTTGCCATGATAACGCCGGTCAATGGCAGGAACTCATGAATCATTTTTTTTTTTTTTATTAAAGATTTTTTTTTTTATTTATACATACAAGCTGGGGTACAGGCCAGAGGTGTGGGGCGGCTAGAGGGTTCACCAGAGACAGAGTGGGTAGCAGAACAGGTAGCAGATCAGAAATACACTGCTGGAGGGAGCAGCGGGCGAGGCAGGAGAGGTCTGCCGCACCATGTGGGATTCTCCCCGGCCGGGCGTCGAACTCACGTCGCCACTGCCAACAGCTCCACAGCGCAGCGCTTAACCGCTGTGCCACCGGGGAGGCCCCATGAATCATTATTTTTATCTTCATTTTGTTTTCTACTTATCACCACATGCAGAAAACTCTTAAGGATGTGATGTTTGTTGTTTTGTTATTTAGTCATTTTTGTGGAACTGACATGGCAAACATATGCATACAATATATGCATGGCAACATAACATTCCTTGCATAGTATGCATGGGGCTGTTGAGCCAGGCAGAAATTGAGAATTGGTTCAGGAGAAAGCCAAGGATGTACACAAATCCATCCACTCTCCAAATTTCAGTTACGTTCATTATAAGGATCACTTAAGATGATAAAGGCATAATTTGTTGAAATATTTCCAAAATAATAAATCTTTTCAAAACACATGGCTTTGTAAACAACACGGTGTTCATCTTTAAGAAACTAATATTGTTCTTAATCTTATTTATAAGATAGTTTGATTTGTCCTCCCTTCTCTCACAAATTGATCAGACGTTAAGGAGAATAGCAACTTGTGCTGTATTAATCCAGAGAAGGCTTCTGTTGCCTGAGACCTAGATGTGACCTTCCAAATGATAAGCCTTTTATTTTTCTGTCTGCCACTGTAAATTTTATTGGGGGTAAGAAGAGATTGTCCTTAGTAATGTTACCAAGGTACCTTTTCCTTCCCAGACCAACCCTGGCTGAGATGCTTTCCTTTGTATTTGATAGGAGTGGGCTTTGCAAGCTCTGGTCTGTTCCTGATTGCAACCTTCTTCACACTCTTCGAGGTGAGTTACAATCGATTTTGTTTATGCTTTAGTCTTTTTCCCAGTGTGAACTCTCTGAAGCAGTAAATTACCTGACACTCAGCCAGTACAGACGAGATTGGTTATTGATTCCATTTGGCTGGATTTGGTTTTCTCTGACCACAAAGCTAGAATAGAATGACTTCATTTACATACTATTCTCTCAGTTCCAACATGCTCTGGTATTTTATAATCTATATAACAAAAAACACAAAGATATTCTGTGTTTTGCATTTTGAGACAATACGTAATTATTAGTGTGAATTAAATTCATGTTTTTCAGTAGTTGAATAATCACTAATATTCTGTGTTCACATAGTCCTTAATATGTATCTTCATCATAGTCTGTCTTCCAGCTAGGATATAAGTAGGTAGGAACCTTGTAACTTCTTGCTCTCCTAACACTCTTTCAGGCCACAACACAAATGTAGGAGCAATTGTCTTCCATCCCAAATCCACTGTCTCCTTGGACCAAAAAGATGTCAACCTGGCCTCGTGTGCTGCTGATGGTTCTGTGAAGCTTTGGAGCCTTGACAGGTGAGTATGACTGTTCTGTTTCCATGCTGCAGTCACTAAAGTAAAAAATGAATTGGGTAGCCCTTGGGACCTGAAAGACTGGGCATTTAATCCCAGAGATGCTCTAAGAATCAAGGTAACTTAGTGTGAAAAAAGAATAGAAGCTTTCTTTCATAGGTGTTTTCTCACCAGGGGAGTCATACCAGTTTTTTCTTACTTGTTAACCTTGGATCTTGATTTTTGCCTCTAACCATGTTTCTCAGCTCCAGTTGTTCTGAAAACATCCATTGTACCTCCTACGCAATAGATTAACATTGAAGAATAGCACTCTGGTAGATGGACTAAAGATTATGACCTTGGCAATATGTTGGCTCTTAGCAAGCAGCCACAGATGAAAGAAGATGAGGTCTGTTTGGCAGTATTATTGTCAGGAAAGAAATGTCTCCTCCCAATAGCAGCAGCTTTGACCCAGACTACATTTTCTAGTTACAACAGGTTTTGTTTTGTTTTTTTAATCTAGTGTCTTTATGGTTATCGTTTTCCAAGAAATTTTTGGAAGCACCTTGTTGGCTAAAAGACATCATTAATTCAGTGGCTTAATTGTCTGTCTTTGGGAAAGCACATGAGGCTTTTATTCCAGGATTTTGTAAATGGCTCATTAGTCTCTTCTTAGCCAGCCCGGATTTTACCTGCTAGCACAGTAAGTTTTAATTGGCTTTGGTAATACTTAGCAATATTTGCTCCCCTCGGGCTTTGATTAGTTCTATGTGTGCACATTGACAAAGTTCCCTTTTTAATTGCCCTCTTTAGGGTTCATGTTTATTTCCTTTCACTGGTGTTTCAGATCTCCTTTCTGTTGCTGGGTTGTAGAATGTAATGGCCATTAAAAGGAAACTAAGCCTCTATCTACTGAGGAGTTCCTTTATCTGTGTAGCTCCTTAAACACATTAAAATTTAAGAAAGATTTATTTATAACCCCCTTGTCCCAAATCCCAAAGCTGTTTGATTTTGTGTAACTTTACGTCTCTATCAAAATTTCTTTTTAAAATCCCCATTCTGCTTTGGTGCAGAAAGAGTATTTTGCTTATCAGATTAAAGTATCTTTTGGTTTTTTTCTCTAATCCTGAATGATATAACCTTAAGAATTCATTCACATCTGGGTTGCTTCCATACCTTTGCTATTGTGAATAGTGCCGCAATGAACATACGGGTGCATGTATCCTTTCGGATTATTT